>PVLC010005592.1:0-75135 GCA_004027655.1 Graphiurus murinus
GATTACCATTCTGATTGGGGTTAGGTGAATTCTCAAGCTAGTTTTGATTTGTATCTCTCTGATTGCTAATGATGTTGAACATGTCTTCATAGATTTATTGGTCATTTGTATTTCTTCTTTTGTGAAGTGTCTATTTAGATCCTTTGCTCATTTTTTGATTGGGTTATTTGTTTTTTTTTTTTTTTTTTTTTTTTTTTTTGCGGTACTGGGGATTGAACTCAGGGGCGTTCTACCTCCGAGCTACACCCCCAGCCCTATTTTTTATTCTTTACTTTGAAACCGAGTCTCACTAAGTTGCGGAGTGCCTCACTAGGTAGCTGAGGCTGGCCGCGAACCCGGATCCTCCGGTCTCAGCCTCCCGAATGCTGGGATGACAAGCGTGAGCCACCACGCCCGGCTGATTGGGTTATTTGTTTTCTTAGCTGTGAGTTTCTTGTGTTCTAGGTATATCCTTGATATTATTCCTCTATCAGAAGAGTAGCTGGCAAAAATTTTCTCTCACTCTGTGGGCTCTCTGTTGAGGCTCTTGATAGATTCCTTTGCTGCACAGAGCTCTTCAGTTTAATGCAATCCCATGTATTCATCTTCCTTTGAGTTGCTTTTGCTTTTGAGGTCTTGTTGAGAAAGTTTTGACCTGTGCCTATGTGTTGAAGTGTTGGGCCTATACCCTCTACATGGAGCTGGTCTCTGGTCTGACTTCCAGGTCTTTGATTCACCTCGAGTTGACTCTTGTGCAGGATGAGAAAGTGGGGTTTATTTCCATTTTCCTGCATATGGTTAACCAGTTTTGCCAACACCATTTGTTAAAGAGGCTATCTTTTTTTCCAGTTTATGTTTTTAGCTCCTTTGTCAAAAATCAGTTGACTGTAAGCATGAAGGTCTGTTTCTGAAACTTCTATTCTGCTCCGTTGGTCAATGTGTCTGTTTTTGTGTCAATACTATGCTGTTTTTATTACTGTGGCTTTGTAGTAGAGTTTGAAGTCAGGTATTGTGATACCTCCTGCATGGTTCTTGTTGCTAAGGACTACTTTGGCTATCCTGGGCTTTTTGTTCCAAATGAATTTAAGGACTGATTTTTCTATGTCTATGAGGAGTGATCTTGGTAATTTAATAGATATTGCATTGAATCTGTAGATCACTTTTGGGAAGATGGCCATTTTGATGATATTTATTCTGACTATCCAAGAACATGGAAGATCTTTCCATCTTCTAAATTTTCATTGATTTCTTTTTTCAACTTTTTATAGTTTTTCTTACAGAGGTCTTTTACCTCTTTGCTTAGGTTTATCCCTAAGTATTTTATTTTTCAGAGTGCTATAGTGAGTGAAATTGTTTTCTGAATTTCTTCTTCAGTGGATTTATGGTTGTCATACAGTAAAGCTTCTGATATTTTAGATTGATTTTTGTATCCAGACACTTTGCTGAATTTGTTGATCAGTTCTATAATTTTTTGGCTGACTTTGTTGGGTCTTCTAGGTATATTATCATGTCATCTGCAAAAAGGGATGGTTTTAGTTTTTCTTTCCCTATTTTTACACCTTTGATTTCCTTCACTTGTCTCATTGCTCTGGTTAGAGTCTCAAGTACTATATTGAACAGAAGAGGTGATAATGGACATCCTTGTCTTGTTCCTGTTTTTAGTGGGAACTCTTGAAGTTTTTCTTCATTTAATATGATATTGGCTGTGGGCTTTTTGTATATTGCCTTTATGAAGTTGAGACACATTCCTTCTATTCAGATTCTCTGAAGTGTTCTTAGAATGAATGGGTGTTGAATTACATGGATTGTTTTTCATATGTTGAATCAGCCTTGCATCACTGGAATGAACCTGATTTGATCATGGTGTATAATTTTCTTGATGTGTTTTTGGATGCACATTGCTAGTATTTTGTTTAGCAGTTTTGCATCTAAGTTCATCAATGATATAGGCCTATAGTTTTCTTTTCTGGAGCTGTCTTTATTTGGCTTTGGTATTAGTGTGATGTTGGCTTCATAGAATGTGTTTGGGAGGGTCCCATTTCTTTCTATTTCACAGAATAGTTTGAGGAGTATTGGGATTAGCTCTTCTATAAATGTTTTATAAAATTCACTTGGAAAACCATTTGGCCCTGGGCTTTTGTTTGATGGTAAACTCTTTATTGATGCTTCTGTCTCTTTGATTGTTATTGGTCACTTTAAGTTTTCTATATCTTGTTGACTCAATTTAAGAAGGTTATATGTGTCTAGAAATTTCTCAATTTCTTCTAGATTTTTCATTTTGTTGGAGTACTGTTTTTCAAAGTAGTTTCTGATGATCTTATGTATTTCCACATTGTTGGTGGTAAAGTCACCTTTTCCATCTCTTATTTCGGTAATTTGAGTTAATTCTCTCTTTCTTTTAGTTAGGTTGGCCAGTGGTTTACCATCTCTTGTTTATTTTTTTCAATAAATCAGCTTTTGATTTTGTTAATTTTCTGTATTTTTTTATTCTGTATTTCATTAATTTCTGCTCTGAATTTCATGATTTTCTGTCTTCTACTGGCTTTGGGGTTAGACTGTTCTTGTTTTTCAAGGGCTTTGAGCTGGGTCATTAGGTTACTTATTTGGTGATTTTCTGCTCTTCTTATGTTATTTTCTAGTAATTTTTAAATTTCTCACCTTACTTCTTCTATAACCCATTCCTTTTTTAGCAGTGTGGTGTTCAGTCTCCATGTGTTTACATGGTTACTCTGAGTCTTCTTAGAGTTAATTTCTATATTCACTCCATCCGTGGCCTGAAAAGATGCAGGGAATTGTTACATTTTTTGAATTTGCTAGTGCTCACTTTATGGCCCAGAATGTAGACTATTTTGGAGAAGGTTCCATGGGCAGTTGAGAAAAATGTTAATTCCACTGTAGTTGGGTGAGATAGTCTGTATGTGTCTAATAGGTCAATTTGGTTTATGGCATTCTTTAGGTATGAGGCATCTTTACTGACCTTTTATTTTAGAATATTGGTCTAGTGATGTGAGAAGAAAATTGAAGTCTGTTAATACTGGGATATGTGTGTGACTTTATATTATGCAGTTTGTTTTATGAAAGTGGCTGCACCTATGTTTGGGGCATAGATGTTGATGATTGCTATATCCTCTTGCTGGATTGTTCCTTTTACTAGTAAAAAAATGAACTGCTTTGTCTCTTCTGATAAGCTTAGGCTTGAAGTCTAATTTATCTGATATCATAGTTGCTACTCCTGCTTGTCTTTGAATTCCATTGGCATGAATTACCTTACTCCAGTCCTTCACCTTTAGTTTGTGGGAATCTTTGCTTGTAAAGTGTGTTTCTAGCCAGGCGTGGTGGTGCACGCTTGTAATCCCAGCATTTGGGAGGCCGAGACCAGAGGATCGGGTTCGCGGCCAGCCTCAGCTACCTAGTAAGGCATTCACAACTTAGTGAGATTCGGTTTCAAAATAAAGAATAAAAAATAGGGCTGGGGGTATAGCTCGAAGGTAGAATGCCCCTGAGTTCAATCCCCAGGTCTGCAAAAATAAATAAATAAATAAATAAATAAATAAATAAATAAATAAATAAATAAAGTGTGTTTCTTTCAGGCAGCATATAGATGGATTCTGGGTTTTAATCCATTTTGCCACCTTGTGCCTTTTTATTGGGGAATTGAGACCATTTATATTCAGTGTGATTATTGAGAGATGATTTTTAATTCTTAACATTTTGAGTTTTGACTTCTGTTTGTGGTAGTGTTTGTTCTTCTTTGCTGAGTTGTTTTTTTTCCCTGGAAATTATTGTTTCTCTGGTTCTGACATTTACTTGTTAGTTCTTTGTAATTAATCTCTTTGAGTATTTTCTCTACAGCTGATTTGGAAGACATAAATTTTTTCAGTTTCTGTTTGTCATGGAAAGTTTTTATTTCCCTGTCAATTTTGAGAGAGTTTTGCCAGGTAGAAGTATCTTGGCTGCAGGTTATTTTCTTTCAGAGTTTGGAATATGTTACTCCAGCCTCTCCTGGCTTTCATGACTTGATTTGCAAGGTCTAGAGTGATTCGAATTGGTTTGCCTCTAAATGTCACTTGTCCTTTTACTTCTGTTACCTTTAGAATTCTCTCCTAAGCCTCTACATTAGTCAACTTGATTATTATGTAGTGTTGTGAACCTTTTCTTTGGTCTTGTCTAGAAGGGGTTCTATATGTTTCCTGTACCTGTGTGTTAACTTCTCTATGTTTGGAAAAAATTTTTTATATTACTTCTTTGAAAAGATTGTTTATTCCATTAGTTTCAACTTCTAATCCCTCTTCTATGCCTTTTATTCTTATGTTAGCTTATTTTAAAATTGGCCCTTTTCTCAATATCCAATTAATACTGTTGAAGTTTTGTTTCTAAATTATGTACAATGTATTCCTTTTTGGAATGGTCATCATCTAAGAGTCATATTCTATTTTCCATGTGGTCTAATCTACTGTTTAGAGTTTGTATTGACGCCTTCATTTCAATTATTGCATCTTTCACATCCTTCATTGCCAGGGGCCAACCCTCATGGCAGCAGGGTCAGGCGTCCCTTGATAGGTATAGTTTGAGACAAGGTCACGAGAATACACTCACAACAAATACAGTGAAGAAGCGCATCTGTTTTATTTTTTGTCAGTCATTGTTTTATACTTCTTTTTTTTTTTTTTTTTTTACAATGAGCCATATAGAACAGGAATTTTTATAGATTTGTTTTTTCAAAGGTTATCCTCACCCACGTAAGGTTACAACATGTATATAAAAATTCTTTTCTTTTTTTTTTTTTTTTTTTTTTTTTTTTTTTTTTTTTTTGGCGGTACTGGGGATTGAACTCAGGGGCATTCTACCTCCGAGCTACACCCCCAGCCCTATTTTTTATTCTTTATTTTGAAAGTGAGTCTCACTAAGTTGCGGAGTGCCTCACTAAGTAGCTGAGGCTGGCCGCGAACCCGGATCCTCCGGTCTCAGCCTCCCGAATGCTGGGATTACAAGCATGCGCCACCACACCCGGCTTATAAAAATTCTTTTCTATTAGTTAAAATCTTTACAATTTTGTTTAGCCTCTTTAAGCAGTGCTCTATCTTATCTTAGGTAGTTAGCATGTTCCAGGGAAACCTGGCAGTGAGGAGACCAGGCAGTAGTAAGTTACATAAGCTTGCAAAGCCTGTTTCTAGACTAATGCTTGTTGTCTTGAGGCACCACTTTTTTTCAGCTAAGAGATCAGTATCTGTCAGGCCACATGTTTCTAAGAAGTTTTCCTTTATAATTAATATGAAAGTAAAACCAAATGCACCTAAAATTTCCAGAATATAATAATGCAAAGTGGAATATTCCATGCATTCCTTCTTTTGGAATCCTCTGCCTTGAAGGACCCCAGCATACCGAGCATTGCTCAAGATCCAGCCATTAAGGTGCTGTGGCACTTCACTTCCTTCACGACTTCTCTATGATTCCTGTTCAGGGTCTCAGCGTTTATTTGTTCTTTTATTTCTTTCCAGCTCTCTCTGCATTCTTTCTGGAAGTTTTGTACCATTTCTACTATTAAAGAAGATCTGAATTGTTCTTCTGGTAATCTCTGTCAGTCAGTTTTATTGAGTTCTGTTATTGTGGGGTTGTGGTGGCTCATTGTTCCTTTGCTATTTTTCCTTCCCATGGTCTCCCTGTTCTTAAGCTTATATCCTTGCAGATCTTGTAAGCTTTCTCTCAATTTATAGGTTTCTTTTTTTTTTTCTCTGTGAATAGTATCTTGTTCTGAGTTGCAATTACTCTAGGACTTCTTCTGCCCACTGTATTGATGCCTTTCATGGGTTTCATTCAGGTGTTGACTTCTAGAGTCTGTTTGTTGCTTTTGTTATAGGGATTCTTCTCAGAGATGTGAGTAGGGCAGTTTGTTGTCTCTGTGTTTTTAGGCCTTGATGTGGGATGTGTTGAGCTATTCCTTCTATCAGCAGAGGTGAGTTTATCCTTAGAGTTTGGCAGTCCTTTCTGATGGTTCACCTCTCTGGTCCAATCTCTGCTGTGGGGGTTTAGAGGTGTCTGCTGGTATATACAAGGGCAGGTTGTGTTCAGTGATAAAGGTTGAGTGAGAAGTCACAGTGATGAATGCAAGAATAGGCTAAATAAGTGAAATAATAGGTTGAGTGTGTTGGGGTGATATGTGGTAAAGATTAGAAATAGTGGATATGTTGGGGGAATCAATTCTGGTAGTCAATGTATAGTTTTTATGTGTGGTGGTATGAAACAGTCTTATGAGACAGGGAAAAAAGGAAAAAGAAAATAGAAAAGCAAAAGTGTTGAGGAGAAGAATATAGATGGGAGAGAGAGAGGGTAGCTGGTAAATGGGACAAAGAAGAGAGTCAACAAACTGAGCAAAAAATAACGAAGCAACCAATCATCCAAACAAACATAAATAAAGCAATTCAAAATGAAAACAGAGTAAAAACAAAGAAAATAAAAAACAACAACAACAAGAAGAAACAAAAACAAAACCCTGCAAGTTTGTAAGTACAGAGCTGAGTTGGCCTCTGTAGTCCTTTTGGATCTGTGTGGATATTTTCAGCTCTTAAATATCTGCTTACTATATTAGATTTTTGAGCATGTGTCTGGCATTCTTATTTGTTCTCTCTATCAGTACAGGCAGGGAGTTCCACTGGTGCCTCTCCCACTACAAGCTTGTTTATCTGAACTCTCCACAGGGCTTGTCTGCATCTCTCTCTCTCTCTCTCCCTTTGCTCATGGTGGGAGTGCAATCTAAATGCTGGGCATTTCCCAGGGTACCTGGAAGGTCTCTATGCCCTGTGTACACTGGCTCCCTCCCACACTTTTGCTACTATCCAATCACTAGAAGGGCAGGTACTGAGTCTGTCCTTTGCAAAGGGGCCACAGTCCCCTGGGAGAGTGCAATTTAACTTACAGATCTCTATTGCTCTGGTTCCAGTGGGAGTGGTGGGCTGGGGTGTCCTCCCTGCAGGCGCAAGCTGGCTGTCCCAGGTGTTCCTGATCATTGTTCATCCTGTGGGAATATGCTGCCTGATTAGGGTGTGGAGTTCTGTAGTCACTTACTCCTCATTTTGTTGCTGGGTACACAGGAGGTCCTTAGAGGTCTTGGTGCTAGGAGACCCTGCTCTGGGTGGCTGGCTCAATGGCGGTCACTGCTCTTCAGTGTGTGCCACTCCAGCACACACAGGCTTCTTTGTTCTCCCTGGTCTCGTTTCTGTTCAGTTACTTTCATTACTTTGTTCACTTTTGGCTGCTTTTCTTTTCCTTCTTTCCATCAAAAAGCTGCGTTTGCAGCAGTTTTGTTTCAAGCTCTTCAGTGGAATTCATCATGCTCTGGCTCTGGAGGGAGAGGTGAGCTGGGGTGAACCCACCATGGACTTAAGTTGGTTGTCCCAGGCTTTTCTGTCACCGTCAATTGTGTGAGGATAAGCTGCCTGATTAGGATGTGGAGTTCTGGAATTGCTTACTCCACATCTGGTTACTGGGTAGGCAGGAGACCATTACATATCTAGGTGTTTGTAGAGCCTGCACCTGGCAGCTGGCTCAATGGCGGTTGCAGTCCGCAGCATGTCTCACTGCCAGAGGACTGGTTCCTTTGCTCTCCCTGGTCAGCTTTCTGGGTTCTGTTCAGTTGCACTTCAAATTTCGTTGCTTTGTTCACTTTTTTTCTTCTGTCAAGAAGCTGCTTTTATGGAAGAATTGATTTGAGCTCACAGTGCTTGAGGAGAGGTGTTTCACTCAAATGCCATCTTGTGAAAGTATTTTTAAATAACATTATTAAAATCTTATTTATAGCTCATTCTAAAAAGAAATCTATTTTAATCTTTTAATACATTTTAAATATTATATTTAAAGTATTTATGCTATTGAGATATTTAGTATGCTGTTATTATTCTCAGTTGTGTATAATCATTACTTCATATTTATTATAATTATGTAATATGTTAAAATAAAAACTTCACTCTAAAATTTAAATAACATTTTTATTTATATATAATATTTGGCATAATTGCCAAATTATAATCTATCACATACTACAGCAAAGTGTCAATATCTTTCAGTTGCAATTTATTCAATTTTCTGTTTCATAAAATGCTAAATTTTAATAATGTTCTTTTAATTAAAGGTTAAATTATACTTCACTGGATATGCTATTAGTCTAATGAGCTCCAAACAAACACAGATATTTTGCCAGGATAATAAAATGAATTCATGGTTATGAATTAAATTATTCCCCTTTCACAAAAAATATTGTGCATTAAAGCATGTTTCTCATTTCTTTCTAGTAAACACATTTAAACATGTATATGTATATACATACCTGTATATACGATATATGTGTATTTATATTTTAATTACTTTAAAATATTTTTCTTACTTTGTTTAACTGAATAGTATTAATAGCTATGAAATTACCAAACAGAAAATTCATTTTATTCTAAATATAATGATTTAGCCAATGATCTTAAAATTATTTTCAAAATTTAGTAATACAGAAATTATGGAATCTATATGTGAGGAATCAAGATCACTAGGGTTTCAGAAGTGGCAAAAGTAATCCTTCCATTTCTTGAACATTTTTTATGTTTCTATAAACTTGGAAATTTGTCATTAATTAAAACTGCTTCACTTCAAAAACCATGAAATCTAATATTGTATTTACAAATATTAAATTAATTTATAATTATTTGTTTCTAATTATTTTTAGGATAACACTGTCAACTTTAACAATACCTCCCACATATTGGTTTGTTCTATTTGCTCCTACTTACCAACAATTTATCAGACTTCTTTTCTCTCCATTTTAATTAATTTAGTGTCATAATTTTCAACTATGCTGCTTTAATTTACTTCTTGTTTTTTAGCATGAAAATATCCCAACTTTAACTTAATCTCTTGTTAACCTGAAGGACTCAAAAGGTGCTGTTGAAATTCACAATACTAACATAGTTACAATTTCATATATTCTATCATCAACAGGACCTCTCCTTGCTCTGACATTCCACTATTTTTCTTTATAATATGTACTCTTATTCTTTATAATAATTTGTTCAAATCTACTCACCTCTACTGATGCCACATCACTCAAAGATATATATATATATATATATATATATATATATATATATATATATATATATATATATTTTGGTACTGGGGATTGAACTAAGGGGCATTCTACCTCTGAGCTATACCCCCAGCCCTATTTTTCCTATTTTTTTACTCTTTATTTTGAAACTGGGTCTCACTACCTTGCAGAGTGCCTCACTAGGTAGCTGAGGCTGGCCGTGAACCCGGATCCTCTGGTCTGAGCCTCCCAAATGCTGGGATTACAAGCATGCACCACCATGCCCAGCTCTTTTTTTTTTCTTCAGTACTGGGGATTGAACTCAGGGGCATTCTACCTCTGAGATATACCCCCAGCCCTATTTTTTATTCTATTTGGTTTGGGCAATAGAAACTAGCAAATAAAAATTACCCTAATAATTTATTATATCAAGTCAGCCAAACATTAATATCTAGTATCATCTTATTCTTCAACCTTCCTGTTATAAAGAAATAAAAATCCCAATTTTCAAGATAATTTTGTTAAGTAAGATATTTGTTTTAAAGTGTAAAGATTTGAAATAGTAATTAAGGAGAGTGCTGCATGTTTTAGCTTATATAAAGTCCCATACTATATGTTGGAGAGAGAACTAGTAGATGCATATGTGATCTCTATCACAGTGAAGATTACAATCTAGATGGGAAGATAGGATTGAGAAATGATTAATATTGTTGGAGTTCAGATCACATTTTATACACTTACTCTCCATTGATCTAAGGATACTCTAGTTACAAGAATTAGTTAATAAAGTCACATTTGGACAAAAGTGCACAACAAAGCATTATTTTTATGTGGATTCCAGCTGGAGGACGAACATAACAGTTGTCCAGGAATAAAAATCTTGCAGTCATCATTCAGTATAGCTTCCCTGCAGTGATCATAAACAACTGGTACAAAATAATTTTGAAACCAATCAGAAAAAATATATATATTTGGTGATCTGTGCCTTTTTGTCAATATAGAAATGGATTGCTAAATAAACCCACTCCTTAAAAATAGCAAAGATTCAAATATTTGCCTTTCACAGCTTGTTTACAATTATGTGTACTCATTGCATTAGTATATCCCAGCACAGTCATTCTGCCCTTGGTATCCTTAATATCTGTAGGAGCTAGCCCAACAGTTGTTGTCAGTATCTTTCTGGGGCAATAACACCAAAAAGTGCTGAACCAACAACATTATAGACTTCTGACATCAAGTTTTTATTAGTGATGACCATGGCCAACTCATCAATTTCCCTACTGCTTCATGATGAGCAAATACTTTCCTGCTACAAATTTTTTAAAAATGCATCTTTTCTTAAATTTCTGCAACCATATTATTGAATATCCATAATTTCCTTCAATTTTCAGTTCACTATGACCTTTTCTTGCTTCATGATTACCACACATCAAGTGGAAGTGCTCAGTATGATTCTGAATTGCTATACTTTTGTATATAACATTTTGTATATAACATGAATTATTCATTTTTATAGCCTTATGCAAAGTTCTTTGTATTTTTATTAACAGGCTCTATAAATTTATCTTAGAATTTCTATCTTGCTATTTTTTCAGGTATTCTATAGTGATGATTCCAGAACTCTACATTTCTGTAAGATGTCTCACACTTACACCATTGCCCAGTTTCTCCAATGATTTTATTTTCTCTGTCATAGCTATTTTTAATGCTTACTTTTATCTTTTTTCCTTTCTTTTTTCTTATTTATTTCTTTTTCTTCCTTCCTTCCTTCCTTCTTTATTTTTTGTTTTGTTTTGTTTTGTTGTTTTTGTTTTTTTGTTACTTGAGATTGAACTAAGGAGCATTCTACCAAGCTATATCCTCAGCCTTTTTCTATTTATTTATTTAAACAGAGTCTCACTTATGTTGCAGAAGGTCTCACTAAGCTGCTGAGGCTGACTTCTAAACTGTGATCTTCTGTCTCAGCTTCATAAGTACTGGAACTATAGGTGTGCACTGCCATGCTCAGCTTACTTACTACTTATTTTATCATTGTCATCCCTAAGGATACCTTTGTGTCCTTTTTGACATTTTCAGCAATGTGTTTACATTATAGTGCAGAGAATTACTAAATAATATGATGAGTAATACATATTGGTCTTGGCCCCATATGGGACAAAATGGAAAACTGGTTATTAGTGTATTGGGCTTACATGTATAACATTTTATTAAACTTTGTGGATGCACTTCTATGGGAGAATCTGATTGTGCACAGAAAAAAAAAAGTATTATTGACAGAGACTGCGAGATTCTTTTGTTTTCCCCTTGAGGATACTAAGTAAACTATGTTTTGTGTGCCTGTGTCTTGACTGTGAGTCATAAGGTTAAGTAGTGCATTGACCATCGTGGTGTCACACTCATATTCAAAATGTGGCTACCACTCTGAGCTACATTATGATGTGAGACTACAATGCACCAGTAAAAAAATAAATAAATAAAAGTTTCAGGTTTGGAGAACTTCAAATTTTAGATTTTTGGACTAGACATGCTTAACTTGAATTTAGAGTCCACAAACCCTAAGGAGCACTATAAGAATAAATTATTGGCATAGATTCCAGAAATAACTCCAGGAAACACATGGCATTATTTCATTCTAGTGCCAAATCACAAACCAACATCTGCCATGATCATGAAGCCACTGATGCTGTACATCTCTGGGGCTCCATAGCCTTTGCAGTCATGTGCATTAAAGCATTAGGATTTTGAAAATAATCTAATTTATTACTATATACCTTTATCATTAAAAGCATATATATATATATATATATATATATATATATATATATATATATATTCAAATATTTGAAAATTTTGCTGAGAGTTAAATTCATCTGCTACAATTCCAATAAAATATTTTCGGTATTTTTATGCTTTTATTTGTACAATGGAAAATATACATCATAGTGAAAATAAAAGTGATATAATCACACTAAGCACAGCATTTGGTGTGTTTCCCTCTGGATCTCATCTGCTACTTGTCCCCCAAACATATTAGTGAGATTAGTAGTGATACCTTCATATATGGATATAACATTATTTGAAATGTTCTTTTCATCCTTTCTGATTTTTCCCTCCCATCTCCCTCTCCCAGTCTGTTTTGCTCTTCTACTAATCTCTCTTCTCTTTTATGTGAAGTTTCTTTCATTTCTAATTTCCTATCTTCCACATAAAAGAGTAAATATATAAGCCCTGGCTATCTATGTGGGTCATATGCTGGTTCCATTCCTAGTAACTTTTTTATTTTAAAAACATGCTTTTATTGGTTCATTGTAATTACACACCATAATGAGTTTCAAACTAATGCAAGCATACATGCATACAGCACTTTGTTTCTCTCTGGATCCCACCTTCAAATCCCCTTCCCCATATATGTTGCTGAAATTGATATTGATACATTCATATAGGGACATAGCATCATCAAGTTGTTTTTCCCCTCTACCTCCTTCCCCAAGTCACTTTCCACTGTTATACTGGTTTTCTCTCTTCTTTTAAGAAACTTCCATACTGATCTCCATAGTGATTATACTAATTTGTAGTCCTACCAACAGTGTATAAGTGTTTCCATTTTCCCACATCCTTGCTAGCATGCCAGCATTTATTATTCTGTTATTGTGTGTGTGTGTGTGTGTGTGTGTGTGTGTGTGTGTGTGTGTGTGTATACACACATACTGGATGTTGAATCCAGAGGCATTCTACCTCCAAGCTACACCACCAGCCCTATTTTTTATTTTGAAACAGGATCTTACTAAGTTGCTGAGGGACCTTGCTAAATTGCTGAGGCTATTCTTGAATCTGCCATCTTTCTGCCTGAGCCATCCAAGTTCTGGAATTACAGATGTGCAACACCATGCCCAGCTTTGTTTATATTCTTGATGATGTCATTCTAAAAGTAGTTAGATAAGATCTCAGTGTAACATTAATTTGCATTTTCTTGAGTGCTAATTATGATGAACATTTTTTCATATATTTACTAGCCATTTGTATTTATTCTTTTAAGAAATGTCTGCTTAGTTTAATTGTTCCTTTGTTATTGGTGTTAATTTTATATCTTACTTATATGTGGAGAAAAGACAGCCTTTTAAAAGAATGATGCTGGAAAAACTGGAAATCCATATGTAGAAGGAAAAAATTATATCTCAATTTCTCACATTATATAAAAGTCAACTGTAGATGGATTAAACATCTAGAAATTGGGCCAGACACTTTGAATTTACTAGGAGAAAGCAAAGGGCCAACTTTTAAATATATAAGTACTGATAGAGACTTCTCAATAAGATCCCTAAAGCTAAGAAAACAAAATCAAGAATCAAGAAATGGCATGGCATCAAATTAAAATGCTTCAGTGCACCAAAGAAAACAACCAATGGTCTTAAAAAAGGAGCCTATGAAATGGGAGAAAATCTTTTCCAACTACCCCTCTGAGAGAGGGATTTTGATGTTTTAGGTTTTAACTTATTTTTGTTTGCATAAAATATTAAAAATATAAAAACTGTAGGCTAGCATATTTCCCCTTCAATGTAACTTACTTTAAACTTAATTAAAAACAAATAACAAATTTTATACTAAAATTTCAATAGTAAACATAGAATATAAATGTATGTTAATCTCTTCTTGTTGTGGTGGTACTGAGAATAGAACAAGGGTCATTTTACTTCTGAGCCTCACCCCTAAACCTTTTATTATTATTTTTTATTTTTAAAGAAATTCTCACTAGTTTGCCAAGAGTCTCAATAATTTGCTGAGGCTGATTTTGAACCTGTAATCCTTCTGTTTCAACCTTCCAAGTACTGGAATTACATATGTGCACTACTATGCCAAAAATATGTTAATCTTTCTGTTTTTCTTGAGATATAATTTGGATTCTATTGAAATAAATGAATCTATCATCTCATATGCTTACAATTTTTGTGAGAATTTTTGAAATCCATTTTCTTAGGATATTTCAAGTATCCAATGACATTATTATTTCTAGTTCTCATGCTATACAATAGAATTTTAGAATTTGTTCCTTTTGTTTTATGGAAATATGTACCCTTTGATTAACATGTCCCCAACCCTTACACCCATATTTCTATTAACCACATTTTTTTCTTTCTATTTCTATGAATTTGATATATTTTATATGCAGGTATGATTATATGATATTGGAATTTTTTTTAAAAAATTTGAGTTCATGGCACTGGGAATTGAACCCAGGAGCATTCTACCTCCAAGCTATATCCTACATCACTTGCCCTTTTTTTTTTTTTGGCGGTACTGGGGATTGAACTCAGGGGCATTCTACCTCCAAGCTATACCCCCAGCCCCATTTTTTATTCTTTATTTTGAAACCGAGTCTCACTAAGTTGCGGAGTGCCTCACTAGGTAGCTGAGGCTGGCCGCGAACCCGGATCCTCCGGTCTCAGCCTCCCGAATGCTGGGATTACAAGTGTGCGCCACCACGCCCGGCTCTACTTGCCCTTTTTTAATTTGTAGGCTTTTTTTTGTTTTTATTTTTGCTTTTTGGAAATAGGATCTCACTACAATACTAAGAGTCTCACTAACCTGCTAAGGCTAGTCTTGAACCTGTAATTCTCTTATTTTGGCTTCCCAAGTGCTGAAATTACAGGCATGTGCCATTTTGCTCAGCTTATAATATTGGTATTTTAATGCCTGTGCTATTTTACATAGCATAATGTTCTTCAAATTTACCTGTGTTGTCACAAATGCCAGCACTTTTTTTAAGGTTGAAGAATATATTATTCTATATGTGTGTGCTTTTACTCCATTTATCCATTGTGCATGTGCTCATATTTTTAATCCATTCATTCATTGGTAGATGTTTAGGTTCGTTCCATATCTTGGATATTGTGAATAACACTATAATAAACAAAAGAATATGGATATGTCTTTGAACTACTGATTTAATTTTCTTTGAAAATATACCCAGAAATTGGATTCTTGAGTAATTTGGTAATCTATTTTTAATTTTTGAGGAATTTCCATATTGTTTTTCACAATGGTTGTATTAACATACATGACTTATCTTTTCTCCATATCTATGACATTTGTTTTCTTTTTGATAGTAGCCATTTAACAAGTATGAGATGTGTATTCAAGTCTTAGTTTTTACTTGCATTGTTTGTTTTGTTGTTATTGAGTTTTTTGAATTTCTTAAAAATTTGGATATGAATCCTTCATATGTAAGTTATTAGATAATTAGCTTAGATAATCATCCTACAATATACACATTTGTCAAAACATCATACTGTATGCTGTAAGTATATACAGGATTTATTTGTCAATAAAAATAAGTTAACTAAAATTTAAAGATAAAAACATGCAAAATTAGCTGGGCGTGGTGGTGCACGCTTGTAATCCCAGCATTCAGGAGGCTGAGACCGGAGGATCCGGGTTCACAGCCAGCCTCAGCTACCTAGTGAGGCACTCCGCAACTTAGTGAAACTCGGTTTCAAAATAAAGAATAAAAAAAATAGGGCCGGGGGTATAGCTTGGAGGTAGAACTCCCCTGAGTTCAATCCCCAGTACCGCAAAAAAAACCATGCAAAATTAGTTAAATGACTTCAAGTCACTAAAATACTATATTCCACATAGGTGCTACCTCATTTCACACACTCATTTAAATAAATTATTAGAAACCATATATGGCACATATATAATTTATTTGACAGGATTTTAAATGTATTATTACTCAATCTTACTTAAAAGAATATGGAAATCCAGGCATGGTGATGCCTGTAGTTCCAGTACTTGGGAGGCTGAGACAGGAGAATTGTATGTTCAAAGTCAGCCTTCACAAATTAACAAAAATCTCAGTAACCTAGATAAACTCTCTTTCAACCCCAAAAATACTTTTTAAAAAGAGTTGAGAGTGACTGGATGTGGTGGTACACACTTGTAATCCCAGTACTTTAGAGGCTGAGTACAGAGGATTCAGGTTCATGGCCAGTCACATCTACTTAGTGAGGCCCTCCAGAATAGAGTGAGATCCTATTTCAATAGTGAGACCTCTGAGCTGAAAGTGTAGCTCAGAGGTAGAATGTCCCTCGGTTCAGCCCCTACTACCACAAAAAGTGTTTGCGGTGGTTCACAGTGTAGATTGGTGGGGTTCAATCCCCAATATTACAAGGAAAATTTAAAAAGCATATATATATATATATATAATTATGGATAGCACTTGTTTATTTACAATGTTTCAAAGGAATATTGCTATTAGATCAAAATTACTCAATATTTGCAAAAATATCAAAATAAGCAACCTGATAGTTTACATGTAGAATGTGGCAATCTGTCACTAACCTGAAGTAGATTGGAATAAAAATTAGATTTCCCAGCATTTTCTGATTAAAAGTTATTACAGGTACGAATCTGTTTATATAAATTAGGTTTTTTATTTCCCAATCCCCCTTCTGAATGGTGTAATTCTGTTAATACTAGATAAATTATCTCACTAATTACATAAAAATATTAGGATACATTCCCAAATATAGTCTTGCAACACATAACATTTATGATATTTCTAAATAAAACTCACTAAGTTCTGGAGGCCTAACTAACAGCTGAGGCTGGCCACAAACCTGTAATCCTCCTGTCTCAGTCTCCTAAACACTGGGATTTCAAATATGTGCCACCATGCCCAGAAAGTCTCAGGTTTCTTAAAGGAATACACAAATTCTTGAAATAAATTAGGAAGCCAAAGTAGGAAAAATTTGATGCTCATAATTTTATATTTATATCAGCAATTTAGACTTGTTTATATCATAATTCCCTCTCTTACAATTGATATTCAATGTTTTTCATAAAGGAATGTATTAATAAACTTTAAAATTAAAAATTCATATTATATAATGAAATATGACACATTATGATCACATATGTATTTAACGTTACATCACCCTAATTTCTGATTTTGAAAGTACTGAAGAGTAAAAGCTTTTTTTAGATCTCAGAATCAAGCAGCAGACCCGATTGAGCCAGCTGCCCAGTGCTGGGTCTACTAGCACCGAGACATTAAATGACCTCCTGCATACCCAGTGACCAGATGTGGAGTAAATGACTCCAGAACTCCACACCCTAATCAGGCGGCATACCCCTGCAGGATCCACAGTGGATGCCTGGGACGACCAGCTTAAAAGCCTGCAGCGGGGATACCCCAGGTCACCTCTTTCTCCAGAGCCAGAGCAGCAATCAATTGCACTGTAGAGCTTGAATGAAAAAAGCCACAAAAGCAGCTTCTTGATGGAAAGAAAAAAGAAGAAAAGCAGCAAAAATATGAACAAAGAAACGGAAATTGAAGTGCATCTGAATGGAACACAAAAAGCAGACCAGGGAGATCAAAGGAGCCCATCACAGGGCAGGAGTGCACACCATGGAGTGACAGGCTCCATTGAGCCAGCTGCCCAGAGCAGTGTCTACTAGCACAGAGAATCTAAAGACCTCCTGCATACCCAGCGACCAGATGTGGAGTAAGCGACTCTACAACTCCACACCCTAATCAGGCGGCATATCCCTGCATGTCCACAGTGAATGGACAACCCGCTTAAGCCTGTAGAGAGGACACCCTAGCTTACCTCTCCAACCAGAGCCAGAGCAGCACAGAACTGTAAGTTAATCTGCACTCTCATGGGGGCCCCTGTGCAAAGGACAGATTCAGTCACCCTCCCCTCTAGTGATTAGATAAGAGCAGAAGGGCAGGAGGGACACAGTACACACAGGGCATAGAGATCTTACAGGAACCCTGGAAAATGCCTGACATTTAGACTGCACTTCCAACACCAGCAAAGACAGAGAGAGAGAGAGAGAGAGAGAGAGAGAGAGAGAGAGAGAGAGAGAGAGACCCTGTGGAGAGCTCAGAGACACAAGCTTGCAATAGGAGAGACACCAGCAGAACTCCCTGCCTGCACTGACAGAGAGATAAATAAGAATGCCTGAAATATGCTTGAAAAGCTAATATAATGAGCAGATATTTAAAAGCTGAAAATATCTGTGCAGATCCAAAAGGACTACAGAAGCCAACTTGGCTCTGTACTTACAAACGTGCAGTGTTTTTGTTTTTGTTTCTTTTTGTTGTTGTTGTTGTTTATTTTTATTGTTTTTACTGTTTTCATTTTGTATTGCTTTGTTTTATTTATGTTTGTTTGGATGATTGGTTGCTTTGCTATTTTTTCTTGGTTGGTGGTTCTCTTCCTCATCCCTTTCACAAGCTTCCCTCCCTCTCTCCTATCTATATTCTTCTCCTTAACACAGTTTTGTCTTCCTTTTTCCTTTTTTTCCTGTCTTATATCAAGATCATTTCATATCACTACACCTAAATACTCTACACTGACTACCAGAATCCCCTGACATATCCACTATCTCTAATCTTGACCAGATATCACCTCAACACACTCAAATTCTTCTTCCACTGGACCATACCCTCTACTTTAGACTATTCTTGCATTTATCATTGTGACTTATCATCCAACATTCACTAGTGAACACAACCTATCCTTGTATATACCAGTGGACATCTCTAAACCCCCACTGCACAGATTGGACCAAAGAGGTGAACCACCAGAAAGGACTGCCAAACCCTAAGGATAAACTCACTTCTGCTGATAGAAGGAATAGCTCAACACATTCCACATCAAGGCCTAAAAACACAGAGACCACAAACTGCCCTACTCACATCTCTGAGAAGAATCCCTATAACAAAAGCAACAAACAAACCCTAGAAGTCAACACCTGAAACCCACCAAAGGCACCAATACAGTGGACAGAAGAAGTCCTAGAGTAATTGCAACTCAGAAGAAGATACTGTTCACAGAGAAAAGAAAAAAAAAAGAAAACTATAAATTGAGAGAAAGCTTACAAGATCAGCAAGGATATGAATTTAAGAACAGGAAGACCATGGGAAGGAAAAATAGCAAAGGAACAATGAGCCACCACAACCCCACAATAACAGAACTCAACAACACTGAATGGCAGAGATTACCAGAAGAACAATTCAGATCTTTCATAGTTGAAATGGTACAAAACTTCCATAAATAATGCAGAGAGAGCTGGAAAGAAATAAAAGAACAAATAAACAAATAATCTGACACCCTGAACAGGAATCATAGAAAAGCCTTGAAGAAAGTGAAGGATGTGAAAGATGCAATAGTTGAAATGAAGGCATCGATACAAACTATAAACAGTAGATTAGACTACATGGAAAATAGAATATGACTCTTAGAATATGACTATTCCAAATGTAATCCATTGTACATAATTTAAAAACAAAACTTCAACAGTATTAATTGAATATCAAGAAATGGACCAATTTTAAAAGAGCTAACCTAAGAATAATAGGCATAGAAGAGGGATTAGAAGTTGAAACTAATGGAATAAACAATCATTTCAAAGAAGTAATATCAGAGAATTTTCCAAATCTAGAAAGAGAAGTTGACACACAGGGACAGGAAACATATAGTACCCCCCACTAGACAAGACCAAAGAAGAGGTTCACAACACTACATAATAATCAAGTTGAATAATGTAGAGGCTTAGGAGAGAATTCTAAAGGCAACAAAAGAAAAAGGTCAAATGACATTTAGAGGCAAACCAATTAGAATCACTCCAGACCTCCCAAACCAAGTCATGAAAGCCAGGAGGGGCTGGAGTAATATATTCCAAACTCTGAAAGCAAATAACTTGCAGCCAAGATTCTCCTACCCAGAAATACTCTCTCTCAAAATTGACGGGAAAGCTGGGCATCGTGACACATGCTTGCAATCCCAGCATTTGGGCTGAGACTAGAGGATCCAGGTACTAGGCTAGCCTCAATTACTTAGTGAGACACTCTGCAACTTAGTGAGATCCTGTTTCAAAATAAAGAATAAAAAATAGGGCTTGGGGTATAGCTCAGAGGTAGAATGCCCCTGAGTTCAATCCCCAGTACTGAAAAAAAAAAATTGATGGGGAAATAAAAACCTTCCATGACAAACAGAAACTGAAAGAATTTATGTTTTCAAACCAGCAGTAGAGAAAATACTCAATGAGATTAAGTACAAAGAAGAACTAAAAAGTAAATGTCAGAACCAGAGAAACAATAATTTCTAGGAAGCAAACAACTAAGCAAAGAAGAACAAACACTACAGCAAACAGAAGTCACAATTCAAAATTTTAGGAATTAAAAATCATCTCTCAATAATTGCACTGAATATAAAAGGCCTCAACTCCCCAATAAAAAGACACAAGATGGAAAAATAGATTAAAACTCAGGATCCATCTATATGCTGCCTGCAAGAAACACACCTTTCAAACAGAGATTCCCACAAACTAAAGGTGAAGGGTTGGAGTAAGTTAATCAATGCCAATGGAATTCAAATACAAACAGGAGTAGCAACTATGATATCAGATAAACTAGACTTCAAGCCTAAGCTTATCAGAAGAGACAAAGCAGGTCATTTTGTACTAGTAAAAAGTACTTTTTTTTTTTTTTTTAAACAGGTTCACACTAAATTTCTTAGAGCCTTACTAATTTGCTGACATTGACCTCAAACCTGTGATCCTCCTTTATCAGACTCCAATGTACTGGGATTACAGATATGTTCCACCATGCTCAATCTGCCATGTTTTCTGTGTTCACTTTCTTGATCTTCCTTTCTTTTAGCAACTACAACTACAACTAACATTAAATATAGTATATTTCTTAGGCAAACTCAGATAAAACTTCCCACTAAAATCCTGATTATTCCAGTTTTTATTAATAGATACATTATTTTCAACTTTTAAAAGCAACAAAAATCGCTACATGTGCTAAATGGCAAAAAACAGACTGAGGAAACAAAGCATAAATCTGGCCAGACTCAGAGATGACATAGATATTGAAATTGTAAAAGAAAAGCACAGTGAATTTTTCAATAATCACAGCCAGGAGACCCTTGTGAAACTCCTGAAAGTTCATGAAAATTTAGGAGTTACCTAAGATTGACCCCAAGGGTGCTTTTAATTCTGAAGGTAATCATTCTCAGCCTCCAATAATTTGTCAACACAGTTAATATGGCTCCATGGTTGTTCCTCCAGCCAGATAAACTGATTTCAAAAGTGATTTACTGTATTTGCTTATCTCTCCAGTTTTCTTGGGAGATGGTTTGTTTAATTATCTGGTGAATCTAAAAAAGAGCAGTGATTATTAACCTTTTTTGAATATATATATATATATATATATATATATATATATATATATATATATATATATTTTTTTTTTTTTTTTTTAATTCAAGAAGAGTGATGACATCCTAGCTCTTTACATATTAGAGCAGAAATCAGAAGTCCCAAGTAGTTTTTCAAAGGATAGTTTTTCCTATAATATAGAAATGAAGCAATCTTTCTGAATTTCACCTTCTTTATCCTAAAGTTTATCTGCAAAGCTCTTTGCTCACTTACTTGTATGAAATTTTAAATTTATGCATTTTTTGTCAAGTACAATTTATGTTTTCTTAATTTTATTGAATTAAATATTAAATAAATCATTGTATTATTATTTTGGATAATTTTCTTTTTTATTACTGCTTATTTTAACATGATGTTCCTAAAATTTGATGGTATGTTAAATGCATTGTTTGCAACCAAATAAAAATCTAGAAAATGGATATTTGTATAATATTTTATTATGTCCATATATTTCAAGATAATTTATATTCATTATTTCTAGAAATATATTGTAAGACACATATATGCTTGGTTTTATGTTCATTTTTGGTGAATCACTGATTATTTGTACCTGTATGCAATCAATATGAATTTGTTAAAAATATACCAACTTTACTTTGATTTCAAGTAACACAATATATAAAGAAGAATCAAATATTTGTTATTTTAACTACACTCCAAATCAAAGTAAGGTTGTTTTGGCATCATCTATCTTCATGAATACTAATAAAGTCACTTAATATATTATGCTTCCGGGGATATTGCTTTCATCTCTAGCTTCCTATATTTGTTATTTCTCTGTGGATACTAATCAATTTCACACATTGTGCTGAGGGACTCTGATCTATTATAGTGGAGATATTTGACAAATAGGTACATTAAACTGAAATAATTCAAATCTGCCAGTTTATTTATAAGCAGCTCTATGGCTTTTGGAATAAAGCAGAATATTATCATTCTAAAAGCTAATACCATTAACTTCATAGAGAATACCATAGTATTTCAATGACACCAATTTAGTTATATATTTCACCTTTGAAGATTATCAAAAATTATTCATGTTTTTAGTAGAGGAAAAGGAAAAAAATGATACAAAATGTGTCTATTTTCATAATACTATACTATTACAGCCCAACTTCAAGCTACAATGATGACTGACCTACGATGCTACACTAATGCCCTTTTTCCCTTATTCTAACCCTTCCCTCACCAATCCAATTTATTCCCCAGAGCTCCCATATCCTACCACATCCCAATTTATTACTTCACAAATATTTCTTATTTCAGTTTACATAAAGTTTAACTACATATAAATATTCAACTAAGATCCATATGCCCTGAATTCTGGTTAACTCTCAAACCTCAGTGTCCCTTGTATTAACTCTTGAAGAATTTTTAATGTTATTGAACACAGATTTTATACTCCAAATTGATCCTTTGGCCCAAAACATTATAGCACTGGATGATTTGCTTGCTTCTACTCAAGTGTATTAGTTAACTGTTGCTATAAAATAAATGGTATGAAGGATAGCAGTAAAAACCTAATGTATTATTTCTCATGATTCTTTGCATTGGCCAAGAGATTCATTTGGTGTCTTGGTTGAACCTCAATGAGCTCCCATGGACTTACTCACATATTTAGGTCCTTAGCCAAGATGCCTGCTTTATCTGAAACCTCATCCTCGTGGTCTCTGATCTTTCATGGGCTAAACTGGGTTTTTCCACATAGCAGATAATGTTCACAGCAAGTCCCCTTGCACAATCACTTTTCATATCTTTCCATGTGGTCATTTGTGGTAATTTCCCATTGGTATAAGCAACTCATATGGTCAACACAGATTCAAGAGAGATGGAAATCAACCCTACTCTATCCTAAAAGTATTGATGTATCAGTCACTGTTCACTGGAGGAACAGAACCATCAGAATATGTATATGTATAATTATAAAAGAGAACTTATTAGAAAAACATGCACAATAAGGCACTTGGTAATCTCACAATGACTATATGCACTCTGTAGAGCTGGAGAAACCAGTAGCTCCTCAGTTCAAGAAGTTGGAGCCCCAAAACAAAAGGGAATAATAATGTAGCCCTGTTCAAGCCTGAAGATCTGGGAACTTCCTGAATAAGTATTAGTGAGAAACCACATTGTAAGAGAAAAGAGCTAGATTCTGATGCCCACGGGCAATTACTATAGCAATAGATAAACCAACTCACAAAGAAGTAAGTTTGCATCCATCTTAGCTTCATCTTTCTTCTCCTTTTTGTTCCATCTGGGCCCCAGACAATTGGACAGTGATGCTCACATTTGAAGCATGGTTTCCCCTTCAGTTTGAAGGCATCTTTTAATCCACTCGAATTGATAATTCATATTAGTAGTCATATGTCTACTTGTTGTCAATTTGACACCTAACCACACCTTTGTCAATCACTCTTAATCTCTGCATAAATAAAATAACCAGCCCATAATTTGGACTAACATAATAAAACTCTCCTGCAATCAACCAAAACATCCCACACTTTAATACCATAATGTAGACTTAACAATGTGCAAGTACTAAAATTAAGTCAATTAGTGGACCTTGGTTTTTAAAATGTGGGGTTACTCACACCTTAAATTCTGTAAGGTCTGAGGCATTTATCATGGTTTGATGGAGCTTCCAATTGACTTAATAACATGATCTGGTAGGACTGAGGATGTAACTCACTGGTAGAGTACTTGCCCAAAAGACCCTGGGTTTGATCTCCAGCACTGTAAAAAAATAATAATAATAACATAACATAAGGGGAGATGTTTTATGGAATATCCTCCTCTCCAGGCATACTCTTTCTTACCTTCATTGTAAAATAATAATTTAAACCCTTGGTAACTGGATTAGTCACAGTCACCATCAAAAATTTTATCTCATTGCTTAAATTTTACAGGAAGGACAAACATTCCTTGGAAAACTACTAGAGACTTTAGATATTTTTTCTCCAATTAGAAGATACAAAAAATTCTAATAATGATTCCTCTTTCTTAGATTCATCAAAAATTGAGGTCATAGAATAAACCACAACCCAGACAAAGGGAAAATATGCAAATACATTAAATCAGTTTTAAGGTCAGATTATCTGGAGGAAAGCCATCGAAATCAGAAATTAATGGGTGGACACATTTAATTTAATCTTTTTATCAATTGTTGGAAGCTGAGTATAGCTTACCTTGAGAATGAGAAACTACCTTGGGGTCAGCCTTGAACAAACCTCTACAGTTTAATGAGTCTTTCTTCCAGGAGCTTCACAAGGTTCTACTGGTTAAGATTAGTGATTCATCTATGGTGCCTGCCAAAGACCTCAGATGTTGTCCTTATTTGCTAATGTCACCTCAAGTACTATTGTGTCCAATAGATTATATGGCCCGAGTGGCAGAGCAGCCTTTATCCATTGCAAAACCTTCTCCTGTTCTGGGCTCTATTCAAAATTAGCAGCTTTAGAGTCACTCAGTAGATAGTACAGAATAACACACCCGAGAGAGGAATGTGCTGCCTCCAAAATCCAAATAATCAGGCAATTTGCTTCTTTTTTGCTTACAGGAGGGGCCAGATGCAGCAACTTATCCTTCATCTAGAAAGGATATCTCAGGTCACCCTACCCTTTAGGACTCCTAGACACTTTACTGAATCCAAAGGCCCTTTTGCATTTTAATTGGATTTATTTCCCATTCCTTGATAGACAAATGCTTCACCAATAAGAACAGACTGCTAGATGAGTTCGAGGACCCACTGGACCTACTGTGAGTCACACTTTGGACAAAACTCCTTTATTCAGCAGATCTTCATAAGCCACTGTTTTGACTGAAGGGCCACAATAATGTTTTGGATCTCCCAGAATTGATATCAGTTCAGACTTAATGTTCAGTATTCCTCAAAAAATCTGATTATTTCCTTTTCCTCAATGTATAGACTTCATAGTAAAAATTTGAAATCTCTTTGGAGAAGGAGGAGAATAATATTAACAGTAGAACTTTTTGGTACTATTCTAGAGCAGTATTAATAGTAGAACTTTTTGGTACTATAACCTCAAGGGTAGGTACCTGATTTCTTCTTCATTCCAGGGGTACTGGGTCAATATACTTGCTCAAATCTTGGAAAAATTTAAGGGACCATTATCCCTTGTTATTATTCAAGAAAAACTTTTGTACATTGCCCTGAAAATGTTGCTAAAATAAACCCAGTAAGAATTTTGTGAGTTTCCTATTTAACTTCTTGGAACACCAGGATTAGTCAGCTATTGCAATAGATATACGCGATTCAGAACATTACATTCATTGTTTTTCTCCTACTGCCCTTTATTTTATGAGAAGTATAACCACCTTGTCTTTTATTATTGAAAGCCACCACTTGGGAATGCCACTCTAGGATCCAATTATACTCATTGCATTTAAGTTTCCAAGTTGAGTGGCTATGGCTTCCATTGTAAAGTCTAGCTTATAGAGGAGAGCAAAGGAGGACCCCTTCAAAGATGCTGGATGCTGGTGTTCCTCTCATAAAACTGTTTCTTTTCTTTCTTTCTTTCTTTTTTTTTTGTGGTACTGGGGATTGAACTCAGAGGCATTCTACCTCCGAGCTATACTCCCAGCCCTATTATTATTATTATTATTATTATTATTATTTATTTTGAAACAGAGTCAATAAGTTGTGGAATGCCTCACTAGGTAGCTGAGGCTGGCCTTGAACCAGGATCTTCTGGTCTCAGCCTCCCAAATGCTGGGATTACAGGAGTGAGCCACCACGCCCTGCTAAACTGTTTCTTAAAATACTGATGAAGAACACATCTTTTGGACACTCCAGGGTGGAGAATTTCTTACATGGAAAATCCACTCTAGCATTCCAAGTTCCTCAGCCTCTAAAGAGAAAGGAAATGGGCATTTCCACCTCACTCATGGTAAGCCATCTTTTAATCAATATTTCAGCCAACCAGGCAACCATATACATTATAAATACATTTTTAACACTGCAAACTGCTGCACTAAAGGGAGAATCTGCTTAATGGGCAATAAATAAATAAATTATTAAGCCTAGTCTAATTGTATGTTTTTCCACCTTTATCTCACATGCTTAAAATTCACACCCATACGTGTTCCCAAGATCTCTGCTTATATGAATCAGAAAATTCAGGCAGTTCCTGTGGAGTATAGCACACCTCCTGTGGGTCACACTGTGTATCTCACCTGTAGGGACCTGCTTAGACTTGAGTCTGATTATATGTCTAGAGACAAAAGGGGTTTGTCTAAAGAGTATAAGAATTTTCTTGCTCTGCTACTGCTTCATGGGAGATCAATAATGTTTCCATAGGCGTGGGGAAGACACTAACTCTTGTAAAATTTTATTTTGCCTGATGACAGAAGTAATAGATACACTAGCTCCAGACTAAAAAAAAAAAAAAAAAATGAGCTTACATTCACCCTAGTTTTCTTTTTCTTCTGCTTTTTGTTTCACCTAGGACTCCAGTTTATTAGATAGTACTGTCCATATTCAGGGTGGTGTCCCTCCTCACTACATGCCAATTTTCCCTGAAAACACTTTTATAGACACACCCTAGGAATTACCTTAGTCCTAGGAGTCTCTCAGTTCAATCAAGTTGAAAATCTAGATTAAAAGCTATCATATGTGGCAAAGTCATAGCACAAAGGTAAATAAATAGGGATAGAAGCAATTGCTGCAGCCAGTTTAAAAATATTTTATGGCATGAATTTTTTAATCTAACTTTAATTTTCTCTTCTGGAGAAAGTTGTTTTTTTTTCTGAACCAATCAGATCCATGAAAAAGTTTTTTACATTTGTTTACCTTCAGAATAATATTGCTTACCTTCCTGCTAATACTTTTTAATTATGCATATCTTTTTACATAATTTACCACTTTTCTTCTTAATAACTGTGTTTATCATTACATTTGAGCCTATGTTTGTTTTGCTGCTTGTCCCAGTATAACCAATAGACCCCTTAGTGCTTACTGAAATGATAATTCTCAATATATCTTAAAAACCTATATAACACTCAAAAGCCAGTACTATTAGAAAAAAATGACTTTGGAGTAAATAAAATTTGGATATAAAGGGGAAACAAAATTTAGAGGCATATATATCAATTAGTCTGTTGAACAGTTTGCAGAGAAGTAAATTATAAATCAAAATCAAAATTTACAAAACCCAAAGAAATAAAATTAATAAAATCTATAAATGCATTCACATCTTACATTTACATTTATACATATGTACATACATACACATGTATACATTAATATGTGTGTATAACTCATTAAAGAAAATATATGTAAGATATGTAAATATATAATGAAAGAATATACAGCCTGTTTTCTACCATCTAAATAGATATTTTACTATCAAATAATTTTACTCTATCAAATGTATCTTTTGAGGTGCAATTAGATATTATAATCAAGGTGAATGTGCTTATTTTATGTAAAGAAACATTTTTCAGAAATGCAAAGTACAATTTTGTATTTAACAAGATATTAAATCTAATTATTTAGTCTTTTATGATACTTTTTTTTACTATGCAATTACATTCTATGTTGTTGTTACTTCCTCAGGAGGATATTAAACATTTACATGTTTTTAGCAGCCTGCAGTTTAGTTCAGATGAGGACATTGCCATTCTGCATTTGTAGTCTTTAAGCTGGTTGGTTTGCTCATCTTCCAGTAGATGGCACCCTTGCAACAGTTACTCATTTTTCTCTTTGCTAATTAGGGTAAAAAGTACTACTAATTTATTTATTAAATTTTTTTTGTAATGGCATAATTGGTGGGGGCATATCTTTTCTTCCCTATTTTTCAAGTGGATGTTATTCAAAAAAGAGTTTTTTTTTTTTTTTTTTTTTTTTTTTTTTTTTTTTTTTCGGTACTGGGGATTGAACTCAGGGGCGTTCTACCTCCGAGCTATACCCCAGCCCTATTTTTTATTCTTTATTTTGAAACCGGGTCTCACTAAGTTGCAGAGTGCCTCACTAGGTAGCTGAGGCTGGCCGCGAACCCGGATCCTCCAGTCTCAGCCTCCCGAATGCTGGGATTACAAGCGTGCACCACCATACCCGGCCAAAGAAGAGTTTTTTTAAGAACATAAAAAAATGCTGTGTCTGTTCCCTTCTGATGATACAGTCTACTTCTTATGTTTCCAAAAGTACACTGTTCATATTACATAAATAAGTACCTTTACAAATTATAAAGATCAATAAGCCATAATTTAAGTAATCTTGTTATTAAAATCCAACTTGTATTCTGCAAAAATTATTCTCTTGCCTTAGATCTCTATTTCATTCTGACAAATAGTTTATCTTTTGGATATCACTATGAAATGTTGCAGAGGTTAAGTTGATTCTCCTTAATTCTGCTGTTTTTTTAGTTGGCATTTGTTATTTTTGAAATTTGTAGGCATTATCTTACATGTTTTTGCAAAAAAACATAAAATGCATTATGATGTTTTATATTCAGCAAAGCTCAATAAATTAAGCATGCTCTTTAGCATTTTAAATCATTTTCCATTTAGGTACAGATGCTAAATTTCTTTTAATACCTAAATTTGTTTTATCATATTGACCTATAATGTATTCTCTATAATCATCATAGTTTCTTTATGGCTTTTAGAATAGGCCTGTTCTTTTATATTATGCCAAACTCTTAAACCAACCTTATCTTTAATGCATCCCGCTTTCTAGTCTCATTCATTTACTAATCAATTCACTATTTTATACATGCTTTTATACAGTATCCAATATTTGTTTCTTGTTTTTATATTATTTTGAGGGTACTTTATGGTATAGTGAGATTAAGTAAATATTAGAAAATAAAGATATTTGAATTGTGATGAGTTCAAAACACTTTTTTTTTCCAGTACTGGGGATTGACTCAGGGGCATTCTACCTCCAAGATACACTCCCAGTCCTATTTTTTTACTATTTATTTTGAAACAGAGTTTCACTAAGTTGTGGAGTGCCTCACTAGGTAGCTAAGACTGGCTGCGAACTCCCATCCTCCAGTCTCAACCTCCCAAGTACTGAGATTACAAGTGTGCACCACCATGGTCAGCTCTCGAAACACTAATTTCTTAGCTGGAAAGATTTTGATTTTATTCATGTATTTATTTACCCTCAATTTGTAAAAAATCATTTGAGATCCATACATAATTTTTAGTTTTCAAGTGAGTGTATAGGTATACTCATTTAGAATAATATTCTTGAGTTCCATCCATTTTCCTGTAAATGGCTTAATTTTGTTTTTCTTTATGGCTGAATAAATTTCCATTGTGTGTATATACCAAAGTTTATGATTCATTCATCCATTGATGGGCATCTAGACTGGTTCTATAATTTGGCTATTGTAAACTGTGCTGCTATGAACATGGATATGCATATAGATTATAATATCCTCATTTAATTTTGGGGGGAAATAGTAAGGAGTACTATCTCTGGGTGATAAGGTAGTACCATTCCCAATCTTCTGAGAAACCTCCACACTGATTTCCAAAGAGGTTGTGCTAATTTGCAGTCTCACCAACAATGTAATAGGGTTCTGTTTTCCCCATATCCCACTAGCACTTATTAATTTGTGTGTTCTTAATGATTGCCATCTTAACTGAAGTGAGCTGAAATCTCAGTGTAATTTTGATTGGCTTTTTTTTTTTTTCTTGCGGTACTGGGGATTGAACTCAGGGGCATTCTACCTTCGAGATACACCCCCCAGCTCTATTTTTTATTCTTTATTTTGAAAGTGAGTCTCACTAAGTTGCGGAGTGCCTCACTAGGTAGCTGAGGCTGGCCTCGAACCCGGATCCTCCGGTCTCAGCCTCCCAAATGCTGGGATTACAAGCGTGCGCCACCACGCCCGGCTTTTGATTGGCATTTTAAAGGTGAACTTTTTTTATATATTTGTAGACCATTTGCATTTCTTCATTTGAAAAAATATCTCTTCAGTTTGGTTGTCCACTTTTTAATTGGGCTTTGTTTTAGTGTTAAACTTATTAAGCCCATTGTATATTCTAGATATTTATTAGACTTTGTCAGATGGGTAGGTGGTAAAGATCTTCTCCCGTTGTGTAGGCTCTCTCTATAGAATCTTGATGGTTTCCTTTTCTGCACAGAAGCTTTTTAATTTAATAACGTCCCATTCATTAATTCTTGGTTTAATTTTCTGAGCTTTTGGGGTCTTATTGAGGAAATTTCCACCTGTACCTTTATTTTGGAGTGTTGGTTATATACCCTTTTACAGCAGTTTCAAAGTTTCTCTGCCAGACTCGGTATCAGCAGGTCATGGGATGAGATGATGGGAAAAAATACTTTTGAGGCTTTATTCTTGGTCTCAAAGAGGTGAGAGGGGAGAAGACAAGTGTGCCAAACTTCTTGAGCACAATTCATGTCTTCCTTTTATTACAGGTTTACAGCATTAAGATTTGGTCATTAAATCATTGACTGTTTCTGGCTAAGGAGTGAAGCCTCCAAAACTCTAAGCAATAAATTTATGTGGTTTATAATTCATCCTGATGAAACATTTTGTTATAAAATCCCAATGGTCTGCAACTGTAATAGGTACTGGAAGTGGCACTGCTGATATGACAAATACCTGTAAATATAAATGGAGCTTTGGAACTTGGTGATGAATAAAGAAAACATTTGAAGATGTATGCTAGGAAAAGACTACATTTCCATGAATAAATCACTAAGGGGATTTCTAGAGAGGACCCAAAAGAAGAGAAAAACTGTAAAGAAAGCAACAATCATCTTAGATATTATATTTAAGAAGTCATGAAAATAATGTAGGTAGAAATATTTACAGTAAAGCCGATTCTGTCAGACAAAAAAAGGAACAAAGTGGAAACTAGAAGAAAGGTGATCCTTTTTACAAAGTGCAACATAACTGAGCTAAATTGTATTTATTTCCTAATATTACATGAATATTGAAGCATGTGAGAGACTAAATTGGATACTTAGCAGAAGAAATATCTAAGAAAAATTGACAGAGTGGCTTTGTTTTGCTTGAACATTTAAAATAAATAAAATAAATTGAATACTTGAATACTTATAATAAAATATGGGAAGAGAAAAACCACTTAAATATGATCAAAGGGAAACAGAACCTTAGTATTTGAGAAATTAACAGCTTGGACATATTATATAGAATGAAAAGTATGTTTTGAGAAAGTATGGCTACATGAGGTTTTGCATTTGATAAGAGTTATATGGATAACAAATGCCCTACAACAAGACAATGGAGTCATGATTTCAAAGCTCTTTTGGAGACCACTGGGGTTGCCACTTTCATTCAGAGCTAGAGTAGGAAGACCTAGGGGAGAAAAAAATGTCAAGGATGTGAAGATTCCTATGAATTTCTACCCTGAACCATCTCAAGTGTCTGTTCCTTACATCCTTGAAAAATCTTCCATAGCCATTCCATGTGTGATTCCAGTGAGCCCAGGTGCATTTGTGGCTTCTCCTCCAGAATACATGTGCAAAAATATTGTTAGCATCTACATAACACCATCTCCTCTCATGTGCAGAGTGTATGATCTATGCTTAGCTGCTTCCACCGAGATCTCAAAGATTGCCCTGGAGAGTCTAAAAGTTCTCTTCATATTTCTTTGATTTGGGAGAATATTTCTTAAAGAATAAACTCATGCTCTTAACAAGTTATTTTAGATGCCCATATAGTTGTATTCCATCTTCATAGCCAACTACAGTATAGAAATTAATGCAAATATATTACCAGAGTTTCCCAGAGGTCAAAGAATAAAAAGATTCTCTGACAAGACTAAAATAATTGAATCTGAAATAAGTGAATTTTATGATTAAAAAATTATTTCAATCACACAGTAGGAAACAAGTGAAAGGAGATGGGGTAGAGTTATATGTTTAAGACCATCCTTAAGTATGATTAAAAGACTAACTGAATCTTGTTCTAGGCAATGTGCATATATTCTATATTTCTCCCTGCTTCATCAGGCTTTATTTTTTTCTATTCCTAGATATAAGGACAATAATTAAATTTAAATAAGTCAGCAGAGAGAAGTTGCCTAAAGCCAAAACATTCTTATACTTTTGAAAAGTGAGCTAAATAGACACTTCACAAAAGAAGAAATACAAATAAAAAATGAATGTATGAAAAAAAGGTTCAACATCATTAGCAATCAGAGAGATGCAAATCAGAACCACACTGAGATTTCACCTAACACCAGCTAGAATGGCAATGATTAAAAACACAACAAATTCTGGCAAGGATGTGGAGAAGTAGGAACTCTAATAAATTGTTGGTGAAATTGCAAATGAGTGCAACCACTTTGGAAAACATTGTGGAGAATCCTCAAAAGAAAGAATAAACCTACTATATGACCCAGCTATACCACTCCTGGGTATCTACCCAAAAGAATGTAAACCAAACGACTGAAGTAATCTATGTTTATAGATTACTGTACAATTCACAATTGCCAAACTATAAAAGCTGAGATGTCCATCAACATATTAGTGGATTACAAAACTAGAGAAAATGTACACAATAGAATTTTACTCAGCCAATTGCAGGGAGATGAATGGAACTGGAGAACATTATGCTAAGTGAGATTAGTCAGTCTCAAAAAGTGAAAAATGAGATGTTCTTCCTAATATGAGGAAACTAGGGAGAAAATGGGACACAGGAGGGACTGCAGACAAAGGAGGAGAAACCTTAGATGAGTCTAGAAGATGGCCTAACTGAGGATGATGGGAGGGGGGAAGAGGGAAACCCCTCTAGGGATATGATGTACATACACAAACTTATCAAATTCACTGTGCTGAGTATGTAAAAGAGGGGAGGGGAAGGGAATAGGGTGGGGCCTGGGGGAGGGCTCAATGAGTACTGTGTATGCCTCTATCACCTTGAACTTCATCATGATGTGTAATTATAATGCACCAATAAAATAAAAAAATATTATATAAAATAAAATATAATAAGGCCTACTTCAGAGCTTCTGATCTTGGCAGATAATAGATGGTTTGTTTCAAAACTGACATTTTTTCCTCCTCTCTGTTTTTGTTCTCTCCATTTCCTTCTCTTCTGTTAATGAATACCAATCACGTATTAGTTCATTAGCAGAAGGAATGAAGGACTTGTGACCCATGGAAAAACAATCAATGCAAGAACAACATAGATATGAGTTGTCTTTCTGATAAGGACATCTGCATGACCCTGAAGATCTAATTCTTAAGAGGGATATTTTTTTCTTTGTTCAAGAAAATCAGATTATTAAGTCCTGAATATAAGTAAGTTCACTGGCTTTTGCTATTTGCTAGTAAATCAACACAATTTATTTTTCCTTCTTCCTGAAGACTTGTCCCAGGTATTTGATTTAGCAAATTGGAGTAAGTATCAAATTTTGATTTCATAAACATTCAAATAATTTTATGCCTATACCTTAGGCTTGCCAATTTGCCAGGTGAGTAGTTGTGGGTTTTGGAGATCAGAAGATAAGTATGATATAGAAAGCAGGCTGTGTCCTGCTCTAGGGTACTCCATGATGGATAATAGTTTTCAGACTAGGCCTAACTCTGAATTTTTCTATTTTTTAAAGTAGTACCTTGAGCCATTCCATTTTTTAGGACAAGTGCTAAGGTACAATTTTCTACATCATCTTTCTTTAAGTAAACAACCACAACCTACACATACAGCACAACCATAAGGCACAAATTGACAAAAAAATGAATTGCGCTAATACACAATGACCATGTGAAAACTTAGAGTTAAATCAGAAGGATATGGATGCATGGGTGTATCAATCCCATAATAAAAAAGAAAAAATAAATAAACAGGCCCGTGAGTTTATCAAACTCACGAGATCAATGAATGAAGCAACCCCCTCAATAAGACCCATACAATGAGAACACCCCAGCCTGGTAATGATGGCATATTCACCCTGTCACCTGATTACCTGATATGGGTCTTGCCCAGGAAAATTGCCACAGTAATAAACTTCCAATTCTTTGTCCCTGGGCTTTAGCTCTCTGCAGTTCCTCCTACACATGCCAATGGTGCAAGGCTTCTGCTAAAATAACACCTCAAGGTGACACTCTGCATCTTACAATCATTCTGACTCTTACCTAGAATAAGTTCTATGCTATGAAAACTCTGTGCCCTTAACAAGTTCTTGGGCTGGATATTATCTTACTTGAGCACCTGCAGTGATTTGAATTTGCTCTAGATTTCCAAGTTCTCCCTGGACAGACTTGGATTTCCTTTAATATTGCTTTTATTTTGGAGACTCTTTCTCTGCCTTTGCTCTCAGTTCAACCTCTTGAATGCCTGTAGCCACCTTAACCTTCTTAGTTTTCCTGTAGCCTGTATATATCAGTGTATAAATTATGGTCTGTTATTTGAGTGTTATAGATGTTAAAAATTAATATTAAAATAAAAGAATCTATGATCACCCAGCTTAGTAAACCAGGTGATTTACAAGTATTCATTGAACAGTAACTGATGAAAGTGATGTAATTCATGGAGTTATTGTTATTCAATAAATTCTGATATTATGCAAATATTAAAATGTATTGGTCTATGCTAGTGGCAAACTTCACCAGTATCATGTGTGGCATTAATGTATGGCTGATTCAAATCTGTGGATATTGAGTGACACATGTAATCATTTCATATTTACAGTACTACATACATTTGGTGATTCATATGACTAATTTTGTATGTCAGAGTTTCTTATATATTTCATGAATATTCCATACTATCTCAACCCTTCCATTGTCCTTTTGTTGACAACTGAAATTCATTTCTTACTCTATGTGTAATTTGTCTTACAGGCTACTTTTCTCTATCTTGTATTCATTCAGTCTGCTTTATTTTGTTTTATATGTTATTGTTTTTCTGATATAATTTTAAACTGTTAGATTTTATAGTGAACAAAATTTTTACTATAACCTGAAGATTCTGTTGTCCCATTGGCAGTTTTTTATTTGACAATGCCTGAACACAGCATCAATTATAGTACTAGTCATAGTAACCCAGAATGGGAAAGACCTTGAAAGTCTCTCAACAACAAAATCAATAAAATGGAATGAAAATGAGTGCATCATGGTTAACTGCAGCAACTTGGATGAAATTCACAATGTGGAATGAAGAAACTGGTCAACAGCAACAAAATGTGTGATTTAATTCATATAAATGTCAGAAAGTGGGACAATCTATTTCAGGGTATAAGAGGTTCAATAGTGATGGCTTTCTTAAAGAATTAGTGACTGGAAGAAGAAACATGATGGTAAAATGTATGTAGCTCTCTAATATATGTTCCTCCTAATGTGTGTCATGGGTGAAAGTTTCTTCTGGTTTTAAGGGAAAAATAGACTGTATATTTCTTTGACTGTATTCTGTAATAAAAGTAAAATAAGTAATGTAAATAGTATGACAGGTAATATGTGGCTTCATATATTAAAATAATAGGAAAAACTAGGAAAAGGTGTCACTTCTGCTTAGAGGCATCACAGGACGTATTTAATTCTCTGTATCTTCTATATATTACACATATTTAATATTGCATATGTATTATTTTTTTACTAGAACGAAATGTTTACAATTAAATTCTCATTGCTGAGTGTAGTAGCATACACCTATAATCCCAATACTTGGAAGGCTTAGACAGGAGGATCACAGACTTCAGAAAAGCCTCAGCAATTTAGCAAGGCTCTCAGTAACCTAGTGAGACCCTGTTTCAAAAACAAAACAAAAAAATTTTAAAAAGGGCTGGGGGTGCATCTCAGAGGTAGAATGCCCCTGGGTCCATTCCCTAATATCACAATAAATAAATGGAAAATAAATAAGTATTCTAATTAAAATCCTTATAAAAGTGATTTGCAATCATAGAAAATAACAAAAACTTAAGATGTAAATTTGATATTCTAGAATTGTTATAGTCCTATGACAGAAGAAAGATCTGCCATATAAGTAACATAGGCACAAAAATCCTTGAGAAAATACATATTTGAAAAAATGCAAAATAACTACTGTTAGTAATCACATTGAGTTGTGTACTCTCATCTATACCAAGGGAGATGGTAGACAGGGAGATAATAATCCCTGACAGCTAAATATTGTCATCTATGGTGTCAACTATAATACCAGTATTTATGAAGCTGAGACAGGGAAATCACAGGATCTTGGCCAGTGCACTGTAACTTAGTTACTCAATTTTACAACAAAAATGAACATAGGTCTGAGATGAAGCCTTGTGGTAGAATGAGCTAGGTTCTATCCCCAGTACCAATAAACAACAATAAAGAAATAAATAAGATAAGTCTGAGAATAATAATAGTAATTAAAAGATGAAAAATATTTCTTAGTACCTTATGAGTTTCCTCAATCTCCAGTACCACACACACACACACACACACACACACACACACACACACACAAATCCACCTTTTTCATGACATTTTCTCCGAATATTTTTCTTAGCTTCATTTAATTTTAAAAATCTCAGTATATGTTTAAAACTGTAAAACTATAAATTTAACTTAAAATACACAATAAAAATAAAATGTGTGTAATCTGTCATGCATAGTAAGTAAGAAGTGTGTATAGGCTATATGTTTTAACTTTTAGGTTCTTGCTTTTGTAATTTTTCTTTATATTTTCCTACAGAAAAAAATAAGTTAAAATAATTCCCACTACTATTTAATATGTAATGACATCTTCATGAGTTGTTCAAGCATAAATGTTAAATCAAAATACTTCCCACCTTCAACATTTGACATTTGATCAACTCTCTGAACTATTTTTCCTCAGCACTAATTATCATTTGATAAATTCTTTGCTATTTGATTACTTTCTCCATCACTCTTCAAAAATGCATTTGGAATGCAAGATTGAAGGTGGGTTTTTTATTATTCTCCTTTTTTACCTTTGACTATCCATTACATAGAAGTGAGCCTTATGAAATCAGATTGTTATGGTAATACATGCACACCCATGTTTTTAGAAGCACAATTCATTATGGTCAAATTATGGAATAAACTTAGGTGTCCATAAAAAAATCAATGGATCACAAAATTATGAAATATACACATAATGGAATTCTACACAGTAATAAAGAATAAAATTATGTCATTTGCAAGAAAATGAATGGACCTGAAGAAAAAAAGATATATGTATGTGTGTGTGTGTGTGTGTGTGCCTTTAGCATTATACTTCCTTTCATACTGTTTTCTATGCTGTCAACTTCCTTAGAAGCAGTTGAGTTATGGGTTTTGAACGAGTTGTTTTATTGAATGACATTTTCAGTAGAAAGGAAGTGTGGGAATTTGAGATGAAGAAGGGAAAACTAATCAAAGCAATTTTTGCAGCTAAACTCAACCCAATGAGAATATATTGCCACATAGAATTCTTCCCAAAGAATGAATAATTTTGATTTCAACTTAGTCAGCTATTGATTATTGATTCTGGCCGGGCTATCTCTTGGAGATGGAAAGTACTAATTTCCAGGGCTTGGCAGGTCTAGTTTGTTAAAGAGAGGGCAATTCTTCAACAAAGACATTGGAGAGGATGGAAATGAGAATTCTTAGCAGCTCTCCCAGAATAAAAGTTCACCAGCCTAGTAAAAGGGATTTTACCTGGATGGCAATCAGTATGCACTGCATCAGTCTGAGACTGGATACTTATAGAAGAAAAATGGCTCTAAAGGAAAGCTTTCTAAGATTATTCTTTTTACTTTCTCAGAGAAATATACTTATGATGGCTAATTATTTCCCTCAATGCATGTCTTCCCCATGCTGGAACTGGAGAATGTTTGTTTTTTCTTCCTTTAATATGGAAACTGTGATATAATACTGAATATACTAAGTCTCTAAATGAGGTTTTAAATAACTGCATATCAACTAATAAAACACTTTTTTTTGGTACTGGGAATTGAGCCCAGGGGCATTCTACCTCTGAGATATACCCTCAGTCTAATTTTTTATTCGTTATTTTGAAAAAGGGTCTCATTAAGTTGCAGACAGCCTCAATAAGTAGCTGAGGCTGGCCATGACCTCTGAACCTCCATTCTCAGGCTCCCAAGTACTGGGATTACAAGCATGCACCACCACACCTGGCTTAATAAAATATTTTAAAGTATTCAATTATAAAATATTTTAAAATATTCTTCAAAGCACTAAAATGATTATTGAATGAAGCGTGGACAATAATATCTGTGGAAAGATTGAAATCAAACAGATAAAGGCAGGTTGAAGCACTTTAAAATACTAGGCCAGGAGAACACGATAGACAAATATTTGGTCATATCCACCTCAAAATAAACTTTTTGTAACATATAAATTATTTTTCCAGAACACAGTGAAACACTAAGTGGACAAAACTTGCTATATTTTGTAGCTTACATACTGCAAGGTGTATCTTCCATTAGAGCAGAACATTCCAATCTCACACATTGTCACCAGGATCATCTCTCTTCTGACACCCTTTCTTTCTCAGAAATCTGTGTTCTTGTCCTTTTCCACCTCCCCTTCTGGGAATGGTTTTATGCATATTCCTTAAGTTACCACTTCACTTTTTCACAAAAGGTCATGTTCATAGCCCAGTTATGTCAGGGCATGAGGATAGGTTGTAAGCAAGCCAAAGGAAAAAACCCAGCGACAGCATATGAGGCATACTGAGATTAGGCAGTCAGAGAGTGAAGAGCAACCTGTTTTCTCTGATATGTGGAAGCTAGGGATTAATCCGAATATGAAAGGGACTTTTATTAATGGAGAGAAACTCCAGTGGAGCCAGGGAGATGGTCTATGGTAAGGGGAGGGGTGGGAGGGAGGATCAATGAAGGAATCACTTCCATTAACGTTATGCACATACGTAAGAATACCAATACCAATTTCAATATCTTGTATAAGGAAGGGGGGGAATTGAGGAGGAAACTGGGGAAAAATTCACCATCAAGTATATATGTATCTCAATTAAGATGCTCTTGGACTGGCACAGCTAAAAGACATTCTTAATATGAGCTTTCAGTAAAATGCATCATAAATATATGGACATCTTTGCTACAAAAAGTTAAAATAAATAAGAGATGATATACAAAGAAGCTTTAAGTATTCATAATTCAGAATTTTTAATACTTTATTGGTGCACTAAAGTTATGCACTATCATAACATGCTGTTTCCCTCCAAATCCATCCCTTTCTGTCCCCCTCCCCATTTGCATTTATGAGATTGGTGCGGTACCTTCATATATGAATATAGCATTATTTGAACTGTTTCCTTCATCAAATTCTTTTTCTCCCTTCCTACCTTCCTCCCCTAGTCCCCTTCCACTGCTCTACTAGTCTGTTTCCTCATTTATCCGAAGTCTTCCTGTTTCCTATTTTCTCTCCTGCTTCCACATATAAGAAAAAAACATACAACCTTTAACTTTTTGAAACTTGCTGATCTCACTTAGCATAATATTCTTATTTTCCTGCAAATGATGTAATTTTATTCTTTTAAGGCTGAGTAAAATTTCATTATGTGTATGTATAACAATTTTTATCCATTCAACTGTAGGAGAACACCTACATTGGTTCTATAATTTGGCTATTGTGAATTGTATATGGTGGCTCCATTCCAAGTCTTTTGAGAAATCTCCGTATTGATCTCTATAATGGTTGTACTAATTTAAAATCTCACCAGTAGTGTTTTAGAGTTCATTTCCTCACATTATTGGTGGCAGTTATTTATTTTCTTGACAGGTGCCATTCTACCTGGAATCAGATGGAATTTCAATGCAGTTTTGATTTGCATTTCCCCAATTGCTAATGAGGTTGAACATTTTTTTCATATATTTGTTAGCCATTTGTATTTCTTTTTTGTATGTGTCTATTAAATTAAATTTAACTAGGTTATTTTTTGTGTCACAAAACCAGAAATGTTTTATAGCAATATTCAAAAGAGGCATATTTTTTTTTAAATTTTTTTTTTTTTTTTTTTTTTTTGCGGTACTGGGGATTGAACTCAGGGGCATTTTACCTCCGAGCTATACCCCCAGCCCTATTTTTTATTCTTTATTTTTAAACCGGGTCTCACTAAGTTGCGGAGGGCCTCACTAGGTAGGTGAGGCTGGCCGCGAACACGGATCCTCCGGTCTCAGCCTCCCGAATTCTGGGATTACAAGCGTGCGCCACCACGCCCGGCTTATTTTTTAAATTTTTTATTGGGGCATTGTAATCATACAACTTGATGAAGTTAAGGGTGATAGAGGAATACGTTCACTCATTGAACCCTCCTGTAGTTCTGACCCCACTCCTTGCCTAGCCTCTTGATTTATCCCCATACTGCCAAAACGAGAACAGCAACATTAGGTTGTTTATGTTTTCTTTTTTAACATAGGAATTTATTGTTACAAACCTCCTTAGTACTGATTTTTCAAGAAAAGTTTTGGTTAAACTTGTATCTTTTTAATATTTTTATTGGTGTATTGTAATCATACATCTTGATGCAGTTCAGGGTGATAGAGGCATACATGAACAGAGCACTCATTGAACCATCCCCCATTTGATACATCACTCCCTCTCCCTCCCCACCTTCCCCTGCTCAGCACAGTAATTGTCTTTGATGAGTTTGTGTATATACATCATGTTCATTGAGATGTTTCCGTCTACAAGTCTTCCTCCCCCTCCCACGTCCCTCAGTTAGGTCCATCCTTCATTCCAATAAGGGTTTTCCTTTGTCTGGATTTCCTCCTCTATCCCAGTTTCTTCCTAGCTTCCACTTCTAAGGGAGAATATCTGACCCTTCATTCTTTGTAACTGACTAATCTCGCTTAGCATAACATTCACCACTTCTGTGAATTTCCCTGCAAACAATGTAATTTTGTTCTTCTTTGTGGATGAGTAGAATTTCATTGTGTATATATATCCCATAATTTTGTAACCCACTTATTTGTTGATGGACATCTTGGTTGGTTCCATAGTTTGTTAATTATGAATTGTTCAGCTATAAACACAAATATGTGTGTACTGCTATGTTAATCTGGTTTCAATTCTTTTGGGTAGTATAGCTAGGTGGTATTGTATGTTCATTCCCATTCTTATGAGGGTCCTCCACATTGTTTTCAAAAGTGGTTATGCTAATTTGCAATCTCACCAACAGTGTATCAGAGTTCCCCACATCCTCTCAAGCATTTCTTATTATTTGTACTTCTAATGATTGCCATTCTAATTGGTGTTAAGTAAAATCATGGTAATTTTGATTTGCATCTCTCTGCTAATGATATCCAACTATTTTCATATATTTACTGGCCATTTGTATTTCTTCTTTTCTGAAGTGTCTCTTTAGCTCACTTTTGTTTGGGTTATTTGTTTTTTGGTTTTTTGGGGTTTTTTTGGTTGTTAGTTTCTTGAGTTTTTTGTATATTCTAGACATTAGTCTTCTATCAGAGGAGTAGTTGGCAAAGATCTTCTCCCATTCTGTCAGCTCTCTCTTGAGGGTCTTGATAGCTTCCTTTGCTGCACAGAAGCTCATCAATTTAATGCAATCTCATATGTTAACCCTTGTTTTAATTTCTTGTGCCTTTGGGATCTTGTTGAGGAATTTTTACCCATTGAGTGTTGGTCTTGTGCCCTCTCCAAGTAACTGGGAAGTTTTTGGTCTAATTTTCAGGTGTTTGATCCATCTTCAACTGACTCATGTGCAGGGTGAAAAAGTTGTATTTATTTCCATTTTTCTGGGTATGCATAACGAGTTTTGCCAACACCATTTGTTGAAGAGGATTTTTTTTTCCAGCATATTTCTTGGTCCCTTTGTCAAAAACCAGTTTTCTGTAACTTTGTTTAAAGAAATTTATAGTAGTACTGCTCAGCAGAAATAATGCATCCTTTGAGATATATTTATATAATATGTAAAGAGTAAATTTCTGTTTTATATTTTCTTCAATCTTGTTCTTCTCTTTGAATATAATCATTGAACAGGAGATGCTCTGGATTTAACCAGTAGAATTAGAAACTAAATATTTTCCAATCAAGTATAAGAAATTCAGAGCAGAGCAAAAGAATAATGAAACACTATATTTATATTGAGTAAGAGGAAAGGAAGAAGGAGGCAAATATGGTAATGTTTATAAGGTGTAGAGTCAATAAAGACTCAAAGTGGTGGAATAATATCTTGAGTGAGAATACTAGAATAAGTAGTTATAAAAATAGAAGAATGTATTAAGTAATAAAATGTTTTAAATAATGTATTTGAAACAAGATTCAGTGGTTCAAGTTTCAGTGCATATAATCTCAATACTTGGGAGGCTGAGACAAGATGCTCACAGTTCAAGGAAGGTCAGCCTCAGTAACTTAGTGAGATCCTCAGCAATTTAGCTAGACCCTACTTCAAAATAAGAAAAAAAAACAAAAGGGGGTGTAGATTGGAAGTAGAATGCTGCTGGGTTCAAACCCCAGCACCAATAATAGTAATAAAAATAATAATGGTTTTGGAAGTGATGTGAATAGCAAATATATATATATATATATATATATATATATATGCATAGAAAAGTACAAATGTAAATGTGCATACTACTGTGTGCCAACAGAAGGATACAAATGAATAAGATATGATGAGGTGAGCTAATTACATTTTGATCTTCATTAGTTGAGTCATAATACTTATCTCGCAGTCTCCTTGTGGTTGGGATGACACAGAGCTCACGAGCTGTCTCAGAGTCCTGTAATTGATGGAGTGAGGGGGAATACACATTCATCATCTAATAGGATGTCTGGAGGAGCATTGTTCTGAAAGTAAAACCAAAATTGTGCCTTTCTTCTCATTTATTAAGGTTCTTATTTTATCTTCCATAATATTTTGCTGAAAGTCTTCTATTTGGAATCACAAACAATTCTTCTGGTGGCATTATTGTAGCGTCTGCAGGAAAATTAATATCCAAGGGCTGCTGCTCTATCTCTTGTCCCACACCAATGTAATATTAGTATCATGACCATAATAAACCCAAAATAGAAAAATACATGGTACAATTATGTTTAGAATTGAGGAAATAAACATAGTAAATTAAATAAGTCGTTTTAATAATTGTTACTGCCTTAGTCAGTTTGGGCTTCTATGACAGCTGTCTGCTAACTAGATGACTTATAAACAACAGAAGATTCTTTCTCACTGTCCTGGAGGCTGGAAGTTCAAGTTCAGCTGTCAACAGAGTAACATTCTGGTGAAGACTCTCTTTCAGACTTCAGACCTCAGATTTCTCAATGTATCCTTACATAAAGAAAAGAGGGCTTAATAATTTTTTTCTTTGTTTTTAATAGTTTTCAAAGAATCCACTTCCTAAAATCTTCACAGTGAGGGTTAGAATTTCACCATATGAATTTTAGGGAAACAGACATGTAGCACACAATAGTTACCAAGACTGTCATTAAAACATTTATTTATACTATTTTATTTATTTGGAGGAAGGATAGAAGAAGACATAATATATCTGTACCAATGCAATTTTGTAAAATTTTCATGTTTATAATTTATAGAATAAAGAATAGATTGTAAAATGGCAGTGATCCAATACATAAGCTACAGTTATACACTCAACATAGATAAATGTCACAAGTGTTCATACAAAATAGTACAAAAGTCCTAAACATACCGTTTGGTGAATTAAAACAAAATGAATTGGAAAATTGCCTTAGGGATGAAAAATAGTAAGTTGAAGAATAATAGAGGTATTGTGTATTCGATTTATAATGAAAAAAATTCCCAGTGAGTTTGGAAACAATCCAAAAGTAAAACAGAGAAAATTGGGAAAAGTAAGTAATTGCATTAACTTCAGTTGGTGATATATTTTATTGAAATTGATGATCCTAAGTGTACTAATCACAAGAAACCAAGTTTTTAAATGTACATAGCCTAAGGTTCAACAATCTTGCTTCTGAGAATCTATCTTATAGATATATTTGCATGTATAAATTTTATAATTTCAAAAAAGAACAAATGGTCCTATTAATAGTATGATATTTTGCTACAATATCATTTATACATGGACATATCAAAGGTTTTCTTAAGGTGATATATATAAAATGTGGAATTTGTTCCATATTTTAAAATATGTGTGGCATGTTTAGAGTGAGTCATTTGAGTAATTATATGTTATTTTTGTCTTATGCCTAGAAATAAACAATTAAACCTTTCTTTTATTTCCAAAGAACACACTGCTACATTTATTTACTAAAAAAATAATTTCTCTCTATCATGATTTATTAATACTTTTTGTGTAGGTAAAATTTTTATTTGTTTTTTCATGTTTATACAAATTTTATCTCTACTTTATGTAATGCATTGCAGTTATCTTTAACATAATTTTGCATCTTATATCATTTTAATCCATAAATTATTTAAAACATATATATATATGTATATATATATATATATATATATATATATATATATATATATATATATATTTTAGCGGCACTGGGGATTGAACCCAGGGACATTTTACCTCTGACCTACACCCCCAGTCCTATTTTGAAACAGTGTCTCACTAAGTTGCAGAGGGCCTCACTAAGTAGCTGAGCCTGGCCATGAACCCGGATCCTCAGTTCTCATCCTCCCAACTACTGAGATTACAAGTGTGTGCCACCATGCATGACTTAAAACCTATTTTCTATTCCCTTTTTGTGATAATTCTAATTCAACTTATAAGTTATAGCATTTTGGTTTTACTTCTTATTTTTCAGGTTTGAGAGGATTTTGGGGTACTACTTTCATCTCCCATATAAATATCATGTCTTTTGTTAACAAATTTATTTAAGAGTTTTGCAAGCAGCTTTTAGATTAATAAAAAGATAGGTATTTGTAAGAATTAGAGTTAATATTTAAAATCCATGTTTTACTTGTTATGCAATATTATTTCTAAATACTTACCATTGTTTACTTGTGTTTATTTTCATGTCTCAAGGGCACCAAAAGTTATCTTGATATTTCCAATTATTTTGTGCTTTTATTGGTATTTTACTGAGAGATATTCTGTACTTTGCATAAAATGCATATTTCAGCCATTGCAAATGTGTTGAACTGTTGAACTCTGTTTCCTCAGTTCAGCAGGATTTCAATATTATTCTTACACTCTAGCTCATTCTATTACGGTTGTAAGATCTTTATGCAATAGAGGTGACATTCATGTGACTTTTCCTGTGAATTCTCATTGTCACAGTACCTGTACTGCTTATTGTTCAATTCCTGAAAACAATACTGTCTGTATTAGCCATCTTTTCATCATCATAATGAAATACCAGATATAGGCTGCTTAAAAGAAAAGAGGTTAATTTCGCTCACAGTTTTGGAAGCTGAAAGTCCAGACGACACCGTTTAGACATGTTATTCTTTGAGAGAAGAAAATAAAAAATAAAGGAAACAAATAGAAAATTATCAGAAAAATCTATAATCTGTAACCAAGCGTTTCCCTTTTGAAATGAAAACAAACCAAATGTTAGAGATAAAAAAATGTTAGAGATAAAATCTTATAATTTAAGTATGAACTATAGTTCATGCTTAACTATCAGAGCAGCTAGTTAGCTATTTATGGAGAACCAGAAACCTACAGCCAGCGATTGCTGGTTTAATTCACTTAAATAATGAACACTAATTTTAAGTACATATTTTATTGATAATGTAAGCATCCACTATAAGGATTTTATAATGTAATTTTGTATGGGCTATTAAGATAAAGTAAAAATTAATACATAAAAATCCTAACATTGCAAAAATGCAACAAATATATTTCTTGTTATAGATTATTTTTGGAATATGTGTCTGAAAAATAATAAAATACCAAAAATGCATATCTTTATTAATTTATGAATTTAGTGACAAATGGACTGCACTAGTAGACATTCAGTGCTCAGAACAAATCATCTTACTGCCAATGTATTATATATTGGTTAGAGTGCATTCATGTTGAGTTGTATTTAGTCTTCTCAGCCAAATATTTTGGGTTTCAAATTTATCTATTTCTTTTGGACTTAGCAGACACATATTAAAAAAAAAGACCTAAATGTTTTAATTTTGGGTATGTTAGGGATAATTTATATCAGTTCAGTATTCCCACTAAGTAAAAAAATCAAATTTAGCAAGCTATATCAATGTGCTTGCTATGATTTGGGTGGTTTGAGTGTTCCCTGGGGTTCATTACGATTGGAGGTGTTTCTGGGGGTGGCACCATTGGGAAGTACTGTGAACCTAAAGATGTGGGGACTACCAAGAAGACCCATGGGTCATTGGAATGTGCCTTTGAAAGGGATTGTAGAACCCCAGTGTCTGCTCCTGTCTCCCACTGTGCTCCCTATGCCATGATGTGAGACCGCCAAGAGCCACACTTCTCTACTCTCTCCCCTTCCCCATTTGTAAAATTTAGATTGACTTTGGTAATTTCACATATGTATTTAACATTAGTGAAAATGTTTTCTTTATTATTTCTCCCTTCCTCCACCTTCCTTTAACCCCCCTCAATCACACCACTGGGGTTTTTCCTCCAATATGTAAAGCCCTTCTTGTATCCCAATTACTTCTTAGCTTGCATATAAGAAAATGATTATATCTTAATTATATTTTCACTTTTTAAATCTGCTCCAATATATAGAAGTGTAATAATTATTTTGTACATTCTTCTCATTCATAAAATATAAGAAAAAGAAAAATAGCATGATTAATACATTTATTAAACTTAAAACACAATACATTAATTTATAACTGAATATATATTTTTGTTGTAATAACAAAATTCAGCACTATATAGCCATTATTGATAAATTATGCTAAATTTTTTATTTTTTATTTGAGAATGGCACAGTGCAAACAATATTTGGAAGAGAGATTTTTTTGTTATATTTTCCTTTATGCAAGCAGGTAATATATTTATTCCATTCAAGAATGAGATAAGTACTATGACCTAAAATGCTGGTATGCATGAGTTTAAGTCATAATAATGATGAGTAATAACAGCCCTCCAAACCAGATGCTTAAAAGAATGATCATATTCCTCTTACAGAGAAAATATATCTAAATATATATATCATAAACTCAAAAAATTAACACCAACCAATAAAATACAATGAGTAATCTCATAAATAAATGGGCAATTGACCTAAATAGACATTTCTCAAAAGAAAAAAATATGATGGATTACAAGTGTGTGAGTAAACGTTCAACATCATTAGCAGTCAGGGAAATGCAAAAAAAAACTACACTGAGATTCTATGCATGTGGTTGTACTAATTTAGACTCCCACCAACGTGTATAACAGTATATAAGAGTTCCTATTTCCCTACATCCTCACCACTACTTATTATTGTTTTTATTTTTAATGATGGCCATTCTAAATGGAGTTAGATAGAATCTCATATATTATGACTTAAACTGATGTATGCCAGCATTTTACATCATAGTACTTATCTCATACTTGCATGGAATAAATATTATACTGCCTGCTTGCACAAAAGAAAATATAACAAAAAACCTCTCTTTCAATATACTCAGTATTTGAAAAAAATATATATTTTATATATAACATAAATTAAATTATATTTACTTATCTATAAAAATAGGATAGTAATTATAGAAGTTTTATGGGGTTTGTGTAAATTAAGTTAATATGTAAGACATTTGTAGTATTACATGGAAATAATATTTAATACAATATTCATATTTTTATTTTATTCATGTAAAATATGTTAGAAATTAAAAAGAAAAACATCAAGATTTCCCTTTATTATATATTATTGAGGTAGCATTATTAAAAATATTTCTTTTGAATATTAATTTCTTTGTCACCAGTAGTTCAGTATTAAAAATTTCTCTAGATTTTAGCAAGCAATCAGCTAGAGATGTTAGACATTTGAAACAAGATAATTTTGGGCTTTGTAATAAGAAAATGAGCTTGAAAATTAGAAGAACTAAAATGTAAAATATTTCTATTAGCTACATAGTATAAACAAGGGAAAAGTTCAATGATAACTTGAAATATTTTTGCTGAAGAAGAATAAAGAATAATGTCAGAAAATGAAGTAAAAGGAAAGATTTAATGAAAATTTTGAGGCTTGGATTTATCAAAGTTAGCATGATGAGAAAAACTTAATTTGTTACATTTTAAGTAAATGAGCATTTACCAAGAAACTCTCACTCAATACAATTCTATTAAGACAATCATTCTTCCTTTTAAGAATATCTATACTTGCACTGATGCGAACTGCATTGATCTCAGAGCTTTAAAAGTAAAATACAAACCTTGGAATCAGATTTTATTTTATTTTAAGATGACTGAATAAAGATGTCTAGTGCTAGTTTCCCACCCCAGGAAAGCACCAAAACAATAAATGACCACATCTTGGCTAGAGTTTCTGGAGAGAAAAATATATATGGTAAAGTAAGAGAATTTGCTGGAACTCAAAAACAAAGTGTTAGCATAGAGAAGAGATGAAGGCAATCTGGCTCTGCCACCCTGTCTCTCTCGCCACTATAACTAAAGAACCAGAAAGTACTTATTCATGCAGAGAAAATGCTTAACAAGAAGATCCTAGCAGACCTCATTGATGTCACTGACATCCGAATTGCACTTCAGGTTACATTTTCTAAGAAACTGAAATCACTATGCCAGAAAAGTATTTGCACTTCAGTTTTAATTATTATTATTCCCTATAGTCAAAATATGGAAGCAACTTAAGTGATAATTCATGGACGAATGGATAAAGAGAATGTTACACACACACACACACACACACACACACACACACACACAGGATTACTTGAGACACAAAATAGATGAAATCCTATCATGTGCAACAACACAAATGAACCTGGAGGATATTGTGTTAAATAGAATATGCCAGGCACAGAAATCCAAACACCATATGATTTCATTTATATGTGAAATCTAAGTTTATATCAAAGATACAGACAGCATAGTGGTGATTACCTAATATAGGGGTGAAAGAGGGAAGGAGACTTGGGAGATGTTGATGATTGAGGATAAAGCTAGAGTTAGCTACTAAAAACAATTGGTGTTCTATTTCACAGCAGTATAACTATAGTTAGCAAAGATGTACCATATAATATTTCACAATAGCTAGGAAAGAGGATTTCAAATGTTATTTCATAAAAATGAGAAGTATTTGAGGTGATGGCTATGCTACTTGTCCTGATAAGATCACTATATGATATTTACCTCCATTGAAATGTTGCATTATATTCAATATATTATATATAATTATTATATGTCAATTAAAATGAAAGGAAAAATAAATAATATGAACTTGGGATTCAACAAGTAACTTGTATACTTTTTTGTAAATTTTTACAGGTACAAACTCAGATATGTAAACATTGTATAATGTGGAAATTGTATAATTTATGCAATCTGATACATTAATTGGAATTTTTATATATGATTTTTGATTTATTATAGTTAAGTATTTAAACTTAAAAAGAATTAACTAAATTTTGTGAGAAGTAATTACCTTAAATCATATTTGAATTCAAATACATGAAACTAAAACATTAAAACAAACATCAGATATTATAGTATATTGTCTACTGAAGTGTCTGACAATATAATCTGGTTATAATCTAGTAATAAAAAATATTTGTTCTTTATTTTTGTATTTTTATTTTTATAATTCTCCACTATTCTTATGATTGCTTATCTGTCAATTCTTCTATATAATCAAATTAATTTCATTATAACTTCACATATAATGAACTAAAATATTAATAAAGATTTGCCTTAATATTCATTACCAGGAAAGGATTCTATATCTGACACAACTTCTGAGTGACCCCTGGTTTTCACTTATCCAAGAAAACCATCCCTAGGTGATAAGGGTTATTCTTCTTAATGATTTCAAAGTATTATGCTTGGGTAAAACTATATGCCTATATTTTAAAATCATCAACAGGACATTTCTGGAAATTTAGAGAATTTTAAACTTATCTATTACCATGAATTTCATGGAAATGAATTTATATGTAGAATTTTCTGATAACCTAATGATGCCACTGTTGGAAATCTCTTGACTGCTCTTTTATAGAAAGTTAATTAAAGCATTATTCAGCTAGCATATTTGGCTCTTTGATGTTTCTGTAAGCATATCATTTGAATATTAACAGATTATATACAAAACAAAAGCAGGCAAAATTTAAGAGATCATAAAAACACTTTAAACAACTTGAATGAGATCTTCTATTTATTGTTTTGATAACTACTACTTAAGGGATATGAATGCAGAAAGAAAAATAAAAACAAATTGAATGTACAATAATAATATTCAACTGTTAGGGGTACATTATTGTACAATAAATAAAAGATTTTCAGTAAACTAAGTGAAACTAATTTACAAATTAGCATTTTTAAAAGAAAACACTATATTTACCTTGGGAATGAACACAAGATATGTTCATCTCTGTAAATATATGCTGCATGAAACTTTATTTACTGAAGAATTCTTCTATCCATAAAATATAATTTTTAGATAAATAACCATACTGGTGCTCCAATTTCTACCATTTAGCAACTGTTTCAAAGAAAAATTATGTTTTTCCAAGTTAATTGTTAGTAACATATGCTAGCAAACTAAATAATTACCAAATAAGATTTTACATTTTATTAAAAAAAATACATTTAAAGAGTAACTCAGAAAGTCATTTTAAACATCACACTTTATACTCAAGTGATTTTGCCTTTGGGAAGACATAAGATGCAATGTGTCTTCCTAGCAAAAAATATAGATATTAACATGTTGTTTTAGACAGATGCTATCACAGATGCAGAGGAAGATTTAGGATGTGCTCTGGCCAAGCAGCTCAGAAATTACTTTCTCACAGATGAGTAAGCATCAATACCAAACACTCTGTCACCAGCCTTGGATTTCTGTAGCACAGATAATGAAAAACCATCTGTCCATTGCAGAAATTTGCCAAGAGCACAACCCAACATGCCATTTGATTTCACTATATTTAAAAATGAAATAACTAACAGTGTTTCTTAACTGAGTTCAATTTTTTCCCACATTGCTTGAAATAAAGAAGATTCCAAATATCTTAACAAAGCCAGTCAGTTAGAGCAATTATAAATTTTGCATTTTATAATGAAAAACTGAAATACCTAGTTTTTTTACTCAAATGAAAAAGGAGGTCAGTTTTGATTAAACTCTTTTACACTTTTAAAGCAACGAAGAGACTTCATTTTTCAGAGTGCTTTTAGGTTTATAGAAAAATGGAGCAAAAAGTAGAGTTCCCATATGTTCTCGATCTTCCTGCCTTTAGTTGTCTATATTACTAACATCTTGCACTAAGGTGATGCAATCATTATAATTGAGCCAATATTGACATATTATTATAACTAATATCCATATATTACAATATGGTTCACTCATGTAACATCTATGTGTTTTGCCAAATGCATAATGTCATACAGCCATCGTTATAGCATCATATAATATCATCATTATCATTGGGGCACTATAGAGAATAATATACAATTTATCATGTTGCTGCTCTGAAAATCTTCTGCAATCCACACTATTCCTAACCTTCTCAAACCATTGGCAACCACTGAGATTTCTGGTGTATCTATAGCTTTTCGTTTTCCCAAATGTCACACAGTTTTTAGCCTTAGAATCATAAAAAAATGTAATCTTTTCATAGTGACTTCTTTCATGTAGAAACATAGATTTAAGATTCCTCTGGGTCAGCAAAGCATGGTGGAGCATGCCTATAATCCCAATACTTGTGAGGCTGAGACAGGAGAATCCCAGGTTTGAGGTTAATCTCAGCAATTTAGCAAGGCTATGTTTCAAAACAAAAGTAAAATGAAATGAAATAAAAATTGCTGGAGTATGGTTCAGAGGTAAAACATCCCTGGATTCAAAGGTTCAATCCACAGTAACACACACACACACACACACACACACACACACATATAAATGCAAAGATTCTTCTGTGTCTTTTTGTGATGAACTTTTTTTTTTTAATCTTGAATTTTGACAGAGAAATAAACCTATGAAGCTATCGTGGTTTTAATGTTTTGGACCTTCAGAATTCATTTTGAAAGTTAAATGTAATATCACAGGATTAGGGAATGAGGTCTTCTGGATGTGAAAGGTAATTAGGATAGAAACTCATGAATGGGATTAAGTGCCTTTCTTTCTTTTTTTTTTTTTTTTAGAGCTTTTTAAAATATAATTTAAAACTATTTTTGTACCAGTACAATATATTAATTTTACAAATGTAAAATTTTATCAGCTGTTAAAGCATTTGCAAAAACCACACATTCTACTTCAGCTTCATTGCACAATATCTATAAGAAAATATTAATTTTTAAATTAGAAAACATAAAAATGCTTTCAATATAGAAGAGACCATCTGATTTAAAAGACAATACTCTATAAGAATGTCTACCCAGAAAATAACAAACTTTCACAGGATACCAAGCTGGACAGATGCCTCGGCAAATCTGGAACAAAGCTCTGTTTAAACCAGCCAAGTCACTTAATCCAAGTTGTCTCATCATTCTTCATTAGAAATCTAGACACCACTCAAGATGCTTGCTTGTTCAAAAAAAAAAGAAAACACAAAGAAACCCATCGAGGCATCTTTTTTCAATGTGAGCATTCTGAACATCTCTTACAAATCAAAAACATGTCCGACGTCCTGGTCATTTGCAGGGTTTTTTCCTTCATGCAGATTATCTCTGGCAACTGTTTTTTAATGACTATTAATGACCTATTTTAATTTATGCTGGTAGAAAACATAAGTTAAATACATTTTTAAAACCTCATCCTTTACAAAAATCAGTTTATAAATTTGCCTTGTTAAAAAATTAGTGTCGAGACCGCTAAGATGTCCTTCGTTTATACGGTTGTATATGAGTTGGATTAAGTGCCTTTCTAAAAGAACTTTATGGAGATGGTATCACTTTTGATTCCCTACCTTCTGCCATGTGAGGACATACCATCTCTCCCTCTCTGGAGCATGAAGAATCAAGGAAGCTAAAAGCGATTATCACCATAGAACCCAGGACTTCCCAATCCTGGGGCCACACATTGAGGGAGTACAAACTTTATCTCTAAATTTATTGAAAATATAAAAAATATTTTAAAATTTCACTAGATTATAAGATACAAAGTGTGTGTTAGTAAGGCTTTTTTACTCTTTTATAGCTGTTTGAAACTTAGAAACACTATGGCTTATAAAAACAGATGAAGAATGAACTAGTGGTGACATCTATCCATTGAAGCTTAAACAGAATTACTGCGGTGATTAGCAAGGAAGAAATAGTAGGTAGACATTCTTGACTTGCAAGCATCTGTAATAGAGATAAGTAGAGAAATGAAGAGCAGCTGCAATACAGATCGTATGACCATATCTCACAATGCCTTGGCCTTTGCAATGGTATTGAATGGGAATCTCCGAATTCTTAAAGACTTTAAAGAGACATTAATCTCTGACATTCCATGTCAGGTCTGTCACTACTTCTGATCTTCTATATTGCTCATAAAGAAGTTTTGAAGTCTTGTACTTGTTCTTTTTTGATAGAATTTTTATTGTTCCATATGAAACAGAACCAATGTGATAATTGTATCATCCATCTGTTGTATAAGCCTATTATAATTATTTAATTATTCACATAGAAACTGAAGAAATAATCTTAAGGTTAATTTATAAAATGTTTGGACCACTTATGAGATGGATCTGAGCCAGGAGAACATTTATCACAGTCTAATGGGGGATATTGATTTCATCTTGGTTTACCTGATCAAAATATCAGCTAATATATTCACAGAAGTTTCTAATTAATCCATTATCTCCAGTATATATACTATTCTGGTACCTTTTGGGGAGCAGTTACCATCTGTAGCACTCTATGGGCCTTGTCCCAATATATATGTATATATACATATACAAAATATATATATGTACATATTTTGTCCATATATATATATATATATATATTTTTTTTTTTTTTTTTTTTTTTTTACCAACTGGCTCTGTATCTGAGAATTGCCTCAGGTCTAACGATTGAATTTTTGTTTTCAGATCATTAATTCTTCAGCATTTCTGCCCTATATTATATTCTAAGTTATAAACAATAAAATGTTTATTTTTACAAAGTTGAAAACTATATTTGATATAGGTTAATTAATTCAATAAAATATGTTGAAAATAAATCTATACTTAGAATATGTAAAGATTGAAACTAGCATCCAAAATTTGAGTTTTGTCATTTAAAATATATATTTTCTATAGTAATTTTCTGTTTCTAGAAACAAATTTTCATTAAAATAAAAGAACTATAAATTATTAGTAGCTAAGTCTCCAGATCATTTGCAGGTTCAAATTGGTTTAATGATGAATTCCCAAAGAGAAGTGAGAGAAAGAAATTTGTTCTTTGAAAGTTCTTTATAAATAAATGCAAATATTCATAAAGGACTTTACAGTAAACTATTGCTTAAATTCTCTATTTATAAAATGAATAGGTTACAGATTCATCTATTTCAAAAATGATTTTGAATGATTTACTAACAAAATTTTTATAAGTTAATTTTAATTTTCTTTAAATATGTTTTCTTATATCAAAATCAATACTATTAAATGTATACAGTTTTAGATAAAAGCAAAACACATGATTTATTTATATCATTCAATAAATAATTACTAAATTCCTACATATTAAGCATATTAAAAATCCATAATCCTTTATGGGAAGAAGATAAATGAAAGATAATTGTCACCTCAGTTTATTCAATGCTAATTGGAAATATAGGGAAAGGAGAAATAGAGAGAGAGAGATACATTATTATTTTAGGCCAGATTGTATAGACAGTAGGGTAAATATCTGGCCTTAAGACATATTATGCAGCTATTCTTTCTTGGCTTTGGGAACATAATTTGTTCTTGATGGTAGAACCCTCCTTATGGGATTAGTGGTCTTAAAAAGAAGAGACATTTCAGAGAGTTCTTCCTCCTCCTCCTCCTCCTCATCATCATCATCATCATCATCCTCTTTCTCCTGTCTCTTTCTCTTATTTTTTCTATGCTTTGTATGTGATAACATAATCAGGAAGCAACCCTCACAAAGCACCAAATCTGCTGGTACCTTGACCTTGCACTTCCCTACCTTTAGAACTGAGAGAAATAAATATATACAATTACATTATAATATATATTTAGCAACATTGTCTATGGTGTGTTGTGGGGACACACACCATTGAAAAGCATTTTATACAGGAATACAATTGAGTCTTGTGAAAAAACTCCAAGAAGAAAGGCAAGTCTTTTACTCAGTGTGTTCTGTATTCAAGTGTAACTTTGGCTGTGTTCTCCTGCTTCCTGCCAAACCAGGGTGGTCGACTTAGTACAGCCCTAGAAATATGTATGCTGTTTGTAACCAGACTTTTCTGTAGGGACCTTGACTTAGTTTCTCTGAGAATAATCTACTGTGATACCTGCTTAGGGCCATCATGCAGTTTGTCACCCTGAGTAACCCTTCAATTATGTTGGCTATAAAACTTGCATCTTTTCCCTAATAAAATTGGCATTTACACAAGACGTTGGTCTGCCTTATTTTCTTTTTTCTCTGGGTACTAGGTTTAAACACCGACTTCAAGGGTGGTGATATTGTACATCTTCATCTATGACAATCTTTTTCACAAACATTTCAAAATGTATAAACCAAAATTTTAAAAGCATGGCATCTCTTTATAAAGTAAAATCTAAGTAAATATTTAACATTACAGAAAATATCCCTTTATTACTTGTTCTACACTTATTTGGTGTTGCTATATTAAAACAGTTGCTCTCAGCAACAATTAATTTAAATGACAGTAAATGATTTTTTGTGAGATCTGGTTATCAGAGCCTTACAATGTCAAATGAATGTTTTATGTGCTCCAAGAAAAACATACCACAAGGGAAGTTATAGATTTAAACAAGTATAACAAGATTGACTGCCAGGATATTTTTTTCTGTTTTTAATTACCTTCTATTAAGTATACTATTATTGAAAGTGGCAAGTGAAAAACATTTGCCATGTCTTCTTCTTGTCAAATTTTACCTTATCAGTGAGTTGTTTAAAAAAAAATAAAATAAAAGTAGAGTAACAGAGAGAATGGTGAGCCAGTCATAAAGCCAAAATCACCAGGAGGAGAATGTAATTTATTGAAGGTTAAGCTGTACTGGTTTCAAATCATAGAAAAGTCCAAAAAAAAATTTATAGATTTCTGCAAATTATTGACTTTTGTACCCTTAAATTTATCTCAGACACTAGGAAAGTGTTTCTATCCATCCAGTCACTGTCTTTCATCCTGTTGATTCAGAATTCACCTAAATCCACATGAAAATATTCACATATTTTATACCAAATAATGATAAAATTCAGGGAATATTGAAAGCAAAATTAAGGAATATTAAGCAAGATTAAGGGTTAAAAACCACGTGCCTATCTCCACCATGAGGCATACAACATTATCTCTTCACCTGTGTACATTCTTCTTTTCTTTTCTTTTTACTATTTTTTCTTTCCCTCAGTAAAATCATAAGATGTACTTTCCTCCACTTATATTGTGCATCAGTTTGGCCATTTGTTTTTATTTTCTTGGCTGTTAAATCTATTTAAAACCTTAGTTCTTTCTTCTGTGTCAGTTCCATAAGCCTGTGATAATAAACTATCCCAAAGTTGATGACTTGATTTACTTTTTCACAATTCGGGAGACCAGAAATCTGAAATTCAAGTTGTTAAAAGAGTCATTCCATAACAGATATTTCTTCCTTGTTTCTCCAGCATCTTGTAGTGGATAATTTCATTCTCTGTTCTCTCTTCACATGACTGCCTCTTCTTCTCTTTTATGTTTCCAAGAAAACTTAGCATTGGACTTAGGGTCCATCTGGGTAATTTGGGTGAATTAAAATTTTTAACTTTATTACATCTACAAATATCTTTTCTCAAAATACATTCACAGTCACAGGTTCAGAGATTAGGAATAGGTTTGTCTTTGGGAAGCCACCATTCAACCCATCTACCATCCATCAAAGTGAATATTCAAGGTATTGTTTCAGAGATAATTTCTTACCTAAGAAGAATCTATGTGATAACTGAATTCTCAAATTATATATGTATTTTCACTCTTCACAGTATTAAAGTGAGTGTCATTAGAAAAAACATGGAGTTCTTTAAATTTATTCTGTAATAAGGACAAATGTGTGAATATAGCAGCAACCATAGAGGTATTAACAAGAATATTAGTTATGTAATTATTTTCCAAAAGCTTCTAATTCTGAATTTTATTGTTACTTCAAATATTAATACTAAATATTATATAATTGTATATTAGTTCCCTATCTATTTTCTTTTATGATACATTATAATTATATATCTTACTAAGGTATAGAGTGGTAAGATTATACATGTACACAACTCATGGAGCAATTTCCTCTAGATCCTACCCCTCCTCTTTCCTGAGATGGACATTAGTAATTTAATATATGTACACAGAGTTATTGTAACTGAAATAATATAATATTCATAAGAGAAAAAGGATACATGACAACTAAATATAGTGTGGTGGCATAGATGGGATTCTGGAATTAAAATTATATGTTGAGTAAAAAATGGGGAAATCTTAATATGGTATACATTTTAGTATATAACAATGCTTCTGTGCATTCATGAAATATACCATACTAATATCAGATGTTCATTATAGGATAAATTGTCTGTGGAATTTATAGGGCTACTTTGTATAATATTTACAATTAAATGAATTATTCACACAGGAAGAAATACAAATTATTCACACATTAATAAATACAAATGACCAATAAATATATGAAAAAATTAGCAACCAGATAAATGCAAGTCAAAACTACCCTGAGATTTAACTAACCCAATTAGAATGGTAATCATTAAAAATGCAAACAGTAACAAATGCTAGCAAGAATGTGAAAAAGTAGGAACTCTGATATACTGTTGGTGGGATTGCAAATTAGTACAATCACTTTGGAAAACAGTATAGAGAATAAACCCAAAAGAATTGAAACCAGATTACCATAGCAATGCATGCACATCTATGTTTATAGCTGCATAATTTATAATTACTAAACTATGGAACCAGTGAAGATGTTCATCAACAAATGAATGGATTACAAAATTATGGGATATGTAAGCAATAGAATTCTACTCAACCATAAAGAACAAAATTATGTAATTTTCAAGGAAATGAATGGGACTAGAGAATATTATGTTAAGTGACGTTAGTCAGTCACAAAAAAATGAAGGGTCATCATATATTCATCACATGTGGAAGCTAGGGAGAAATTAGGACATTGGAGAAACTCCAGATAAAAGAAGATAAACTTCAGTGGAGTAAAGGGACCTAACTGAGGGAGATGGGAGGGGAAAATAAATTAATTAACTTAAGTTATTAAATATCAACAAAAGCATTAGACTGTGTAATGAGTTATTTCAATCTATACTTAAAAGCACTGCTGTGAGTGTTAAGGAAATACGTTTTTCTGTAACTTAATTGAAGTTTTGCCAGTTCTTAATATTTTCTATATAAGATATATGTAAGCATGTGCACATGGAAGTAGCTATCACAGTTTTAAACATTTTTAATTCAAATTTAAATTTAAATAGTTAAAATGTGCAATGGCAGTGGAACATTTTTTAAATTGACCGCTATGATATAAAGGACAATTGTTCTCTTGTAGTATATATGCAAATATGGAAAGTTATATAATATTGATGATCAAGTGGTATTTTACTTTTAATTTCTCTTTTATAGAGTGTGCTCCTAAAATATGAATATCTCATGGGAATTATGAAATGCAAAGAAGAAATCTTTTAACAATCCTGAACATTTTTGAGAATTTTTATGAATGAGTAATAAAAAGAACTTAATGTTCAATTATTGAATATTCAAGGTCCAAGTGATTCTTTTAATATGACTTTTTAGAAAAAGAATGCTACTCCTGATTTTTTTCTCAAAATTCAACTGTTGCACTGAAAAAAGAATCGCATGGTTTTAAATTTAGAAAGAAAATGTGAACTGATATCTCATCAATATAAAATCAAATTGAGAAAGTAATTTTACATATATATATATATATATATATATATATATATATATCCATACATGTAAGTATGGATATATAAGTTCAGTTCTAAATGACAACAAAAGCTGTTCTCACTTAAAAATACATTATTTAGAAAGGGAAAACTTCAGTTTATGGCACTTAAGATTGATTTAATTATATGTAAATTTATATCACTATCTAAAATCATTAAAAGAATGAAAGATTTACTGTATTTCATAATATTTATTACAATTTTTAAATACTATTCAGATTTTTGGAAATTACATTTGATATTTAAGTACTGTACACTAAAACAACATTTATCAAATGACCTAAACTCAGGCACAGAAAAAGAGAAGCTGGCCAATCGTGGAATAAAATCATGAGCCAACTTAAAGCTTTTCTCCTCTCAGTAGTTTTTCTAAAATGTCTTACAACAATGGTGAAAGCTAACACTGATTAATTTTCTAAAGGAATTGAATTAAACATTAAGAACCCTGAAATTCTCTAAAATTTTTAGAATAAACTTTTGTTTTGGAAAAAATCACTTGACATTATGTTATAATGTTATCATTTGTGTATTTGTAGAATTGCATTAGAGAAATAATGTACTTTTTAAAATGTATTTTATCAATATGCACTTCTTTACTAAACTAATATACTGTATGCAATGATTTATATTCTCAAAAGATACCATTCTTTAATCATGCAATATAATTCTAGTCAGTTATCAACATCATAAATAAAATATCTTACTGCATTTGAATATTCAAATCGCCCATGGCTAAATTTGTACTAAAGTACTAAGTATGCACAGGTGTATAGATATGAATAAACAATGTTTTAATCAGGAAGATAGTAAAGCATTGTTTAAGTAATTAAAATAGTGTATTCGAATGTGTGTTTGAGAGAAGTTTAGACTGATTGTATTGTGTCTTTTAGTAGAAATACTATTATTAAAATGTCAATATTATTCATATTTTATGTCTATTCAACATTTTTGTATAGAGAAATGATATGGAAGATTGTTTAAAGAGGACTAATAGAATGGGTAAAAATAATTGGAGCATAGTTGTGTTATCAGTTATTTTTACACATTCATGATCACACACATACAAAAACACATTCACACATGAATTCACATGTCAAATTGTGAGGCAAAGTAAAACATAATAATACATTTTTGATTCTGACAATATTACTGAAATTATACCTTATTATTGCAATTTTGTAATGTAGGGTCTGATATCTCTTTCATTTAATAATGCATATGTACTGCATATCTAAAGAATCTATTTCTCTGGACTTACTTTTTTTTTTTTGAGCATGTAGGTGACATGACTTTATTTACATTTTTTAATTAATTAATTTATTTTTTCAGCACGGATTTTCTTATAAGTTTCTTGAGTACAACAGAGTTACATAGGCATTTGTGACATATCCATCATTGTCAGATCACAAATAGCACCACTTCTTCGTTTTACATGTATAGTCCACATTCTTAACATAGCCTTGTAAGGCAAACTTTCTAGAGTCATAAAACCATACTCCTTTAGGGTCATATATTTACTTTCTAAGAAGTAGGAGGGTCTTTCATCTACACATCCTAGGGGCAATCTCCAGACTTTGAGACACCAATGTAGCCATAGCAGAAGAGTCAGTATAATTGCTCATATATGCAGATAGCAACTGCCAGGGGGGAAAGGGCCCAGCTGGGCTCCCATAACTCCCCCGTTTTTATTTTAAAATGCACGAAGGACTGTGCCTGTCTTAGGTCGTTTCCTACCAGGTGCTTAATCTTACCCATCATGGGGTCTCGATGAGTTATTCAATGAGTCCTGTCTTAGGTTGATTTGCCCTGAGAAAATTGAACCCGCCATTGACTAACAGGCCCTGTGTAAGGCAGTGCTTGCATTTTTATTCCATGTAAATATGCTCATATACTAACATAGGCATTGATCACAAGGCGTATAATGAGTAGTAGAATGCATAAACCTAGAATGACTATTGCTGTTGCTACGGTAACTCTTCCTAGCAAGGAGGTAAACGAGGGCCAGGTAGTGACCAAAGCTTGAAGCAGATCTACAAATGTCTTAGTTGTTTCTGCCAGATTAATAGAAATGGGCTCCGCATTATGTAGATCCAAAATCTCATGGTGTAACTTTAACAAATCTTTTTTTTTTTTAATCTTTCATTTATTTGGTGCATTGTAATCACACATCTTTGTTAGGTACAAGCTAGTATAGGTAAAGACATCCATGCACACATTTCTCATTTTACCCTTCCCCAATTCCCCTCCCCTCCCTCCTCCTCCCTTCTTCTCAATGGAAAACATTATGTTAAGTGAGATTAGTCAGTCACAAAAAGTTAAATTGAATGCTCTCCCTAATATGTGGAAGCTAGGGAGAAAATGGGACATAAGAGGGACTCCAGATGAAGGAGAATCCTTAGGTTAACAAAGAATTTTACTTAACAGAAGTTTATGGGGGGAGGAAGAACAACCTAATGAACATGATGTATCTTCATGAACACATCTAAGTCAATCACTAAACTGGACTTACTGTTTTAATAGACCTATTTTGAGATTGTGTTTACAAAAGATTTTTTTTTTTTTCAGAACTGGGGATTGAACTCAGGGACATTCTACCTCCGAGCTATACCCCCAGCCCTAGTTTTTATTCTTTATTTTGAAACTGAGTCTCACTAAGTTGCAGAGTGCCTCACTAGGTAGCTGAGTCTGGCCATGAACCTGGATCCTCCGGTCTCAGCCTCCCAAATTCGGGGATTACAAGCATGCACCACCATGCTCGGCTACAAAAGATTAATTTTGTAAAATACAAATGTTTATTGAACTGTTCACTTTATTGGAACATGTAGAATATTTGTGTTTCATTCATACTGAGAAAAACAAAATAGAGCTACTTATATAGAACAGACACCTCCATTGTGAGGTATTCAGAGGATCGAAACTTAATTTGACTGTAGTGTTAATAGGTGGGGCCTTTGGTAGATAAAGATAAAATCATCAGGGTGGAATTCTCATGACTGACTACTGTGGTGATGTAAGAAAATAAAGACCAGACCCTATATGGCTATATATACATACATATGCATGTTCCTTGTCTCTCATGGTGAGATGCCCAGTACTGCCTTGAACACAATCTCAAAATAGGTCTATTAAAACAGTAAGTCCAGCTTAAGAAAAGAAAACTACAGACCAATAGTGTTGATTAACTTAAATGCAAAACTGCTAAACAAAGTACTAGCAATGCACATTAAAAAAAATGGAAAATTATATACCACAACCAAGTCGGGTTCATCCCAGGGATTCAAGACTGGCTCAACATATGAAAAACAATTTATGTAATTAACTAGGTGAAAAGAACTAAGGACATAAATCACCTAATCATTTCAATAGATACTGAAAAAGCATTCAAAAAAATCCAACACCAATTCCTGGTAAAAATTCTGCAGAGAATTGGAATAGAAGGAACTTAACTCAAAATCATAAAGGCAATATATAATAAGCCCATACCCAACATCATATTTAATGAGGAAAAATATGAGAATACCCTTTAAAATCAGGAACAAGACAAGGATGCCCACTGTCACCATTCCTTTTCAATATAATACTTGAGACTCTAGCCAGAGCAATAAGGAGAGAAGGAAATCAAAAGAATACAAATAGAAAAAGAATTGAAACAATCTCTATTTGAAAATGACATGACCTTATACTTAGAAGACCCAATAAACCCAACCAAAATTTTTATTTTGATTTTTTCTATTAATTGGTGCATTGTAATCATACATCTTTGTTAGGTATAAGAATGTAAGATGATAAAGACATGTATGCACACATTTCTCATTTAACCCCTTCCCCAATTCCTACCCCACTCCCTCACCCTCCCTCGTTCTCAAGTTCAATTTAGTGACTGACTTTGACATATTTGTGAAAGTACATCATGTGCATTAGGGTGTCTCCCCCCCACCCCCATCCATCACCTTCAGTTAAGTCAACTTCTTTGCTTATCTAGCATTTTTCCTTTTTCATCTGGAGTTCCCTTATGCCCCATCTTCTCCCTAGCATCAGCATATTAGGGAGAACATATGCTTTTTTACTTTTTGTAACTGACTAATCTCACTTAACATAATGTTTTCCTGTAGCACCCATTTCCCTGCAAATAACATGATTTTGTTCTTCTTTATGGCTGAGTAAAATTCCATTGTGTATATATCCCATATTTTTCAAAGCCACAGTAATAAAAACAGCATTGCATTGGCACAAAAACATATGCATAGACCAATGGAGCAGAATAGAAGATTCAGAAACAGACTCACGTGCTTACAGTAAATTGATTTTTGACAAAGGAGCCAAAAACATACACTGGAAAAAAGATAGCCTCTTTAACAAGTGGTGTTGGCAAAACTGGTTAACCATATGCAGGAAAATGGAAATAAACCCTGTTTTCTCACCCTGCAAAAGAGTCAACTCAAGGTGGGTAAAAGACCTGGAATTCAGGCCAGAGACCTTGCAGCTACTTGAAGAGGAACCAACATTTCAACACATAGGCACAGGTGAAAACTTTCTCATCAAGACCCCCAAAGCACAAGCAACTCAAAGGAAGATCAATACATGGGATTGCATTAAACTGAAGAGCTTCTGTGCAACAAAGGAAACTATAAATAATCTCAACAGAGAACCCATAGAGTGGGAGAAAATCTTTGCCAGCTACTCTTCTGATGGAGGTCTAATATCTAGGATATACAGAGAGCTCAAGAAACTCACAGCTAAGAAAGCAAATAACCCAATCAAAAAATGGGCAAAGGATCTAAATAGACACCTCACAAAAGAAGAAATACAAATGACTAATACATGTATGAGGAAATGTTCTACATCATTAGCAATCAGAGAGATGCAAATCAAAACTACCTGGAGATTTTATCTAATTCCAATCAGAATGGCAATCACAAAAAACATGAATAACAATTGCCAAAGTCCTCATGGCAACAGGGTCAGGGGTCCCTCGATTGGTGTGGAATGAGACGAAGTCGAGAGAATACACTCACATCCATGCAGTGAAGAAGTGCATCTGTTTTATTCTCCTTGGCGGAGGATGCAGGCAAGATTTTGCAACTGCTGCTGCTGCTGCTCTTACTGAAAATCTTAGCTTGATACTTGTAAGCAGAAATACAATAGACAGTCTCACTTTCATAAAGTCATAAGATATTCTGTACAGAACCAGAATGAATGAGATAAAGTCTTAATCTATAAACCTTCCTGTCATGAGTCTCCTTGTCCTAAATTTCCTTGTTCTTTGTTCAGAATAGTTTGAACCCAGGTATTTTAGAAGGCAAGGACACAGTTTACCAGACCAAGAAGCTGCTTCCTTACCTTAAAAGCGAATTCCGGCAGAACATCTTGTTGTTTGAAGAGAAAGCTTGCTTTCTCTAATGCTTGGCCTGCCAAGTGTCAGCAACATAATGTCTTCCTCATTTGCCTTCAGATACAGCCTGCTTTCTACACTGGATCTGTTTCTCCAGATTTGTTTTTCTAAAGGTTAATCACAACCAATTAAGTTTACAACACGTATATAAAAATTCTTTTCCATTAGTTAAAATCTTTACAATTTTGTTTAGCCCCTCCAAGCAGTGTTCTGTCTTATCTAAGTAGTTAGCAGGTTTCAGGGAGACCAGGCAGTGGCAATTTAGATAAACTAGGCTAGCAAAGCCTGCTTCTAGGCTAAAGCTCATTGTCTTAAGGCACTGCTATTTTACAGCTAAGAGATCAGTATCTGTCATGCCACATGTATCTAAGAAATTTTTCTTTACAATTACAAAAACCAAAACCCAAAGCACCCAAAACTTCCAGAATATAATAATAAAAAGTGGGATATTATACAAATTCCTTCTTTTTGGAAGACTCTAGCAGACTGAACCCTGCTCATGATCCAGCTATTAAGGTGCCATGGCAAGCAACAAATACTGGTGAGGGTGTGGAGAAGTGGGAACCCTAATACACTATTGGTGAAATTGCAAATTAGTGCAACCACTTTGGAAAACAGCATGGAAGATCCTCAGATGAATGGGAATGAACCTACTATATGATCCAGCAGTACCACTTCTGGGTACCTACTCAAAAGAATAGAAACCAAACTATCAGACCAATGCATGTGTATCTATGTTAATAGCTGCACAATTCACAATTGGCAAACTATGGAAACAGCCAAAAGACTTTTAAAACTAATTAATGAATTCAGCAAAGTTTTGAATACAAAATGAATTGAAAAAATCAGGAGTTTTTCTATATGTCAACTATAAATGCATTGAAAAAAATCAAGAACAACACATTTCCATTCACAATAACCTCATAAACAATAAAATACTTAGCTATAAACCTAGCCAAGTAGGTAAAAGACCTCTGCAATGAAAATTATAAAACATTAAAGAAGGTAATTGAAGAAGATCTTAGAAAGTGAAAGGATCTCCCATGTTCTTAAATTGGCAGAATAAATATCATCAAAATGGCTATCTTTCCAAAACTGATCTACACATTCAATGCAATCCCCATTAAAATATAATGGTCATCCTTCACAGATTTAGAAAAAAAAATCAGTCCTTAAATTCAAATTGAACAACAAATAATCCAGAATGGTTAAAATAGTTCTCAAAAACAAGATCCATGCAGGAAGCATCACAATACCTGATGAAACTATATTACAGAGCTATAGCAATAAAAACAACATGGTATTGATACAATAGCAGACACATAGACAAATGGGGAAAAATTGAAGATTCAGAAACAAATCCTCACACTTAAATCCAGTTGATTTGTGACAAAGGAGCCAGAAATATACAATGTAATTAAAGCTTTTCAACAAATGATGTTAGAAAAACTGGTTATCCATATGCAGAAAAATGGAAATAAAAACAACTATCTCACCTTGCACAAATCAGTTCAAGATGGCTCAAAGCCCTGTAAATTAGAAGAGACTTTTCAGTTACTTTAAGAGGACATAGGACAAACACTCAAATATGTAGTAATGGGTAAAAAATTCCTCAAGAAGACCACAGAGGCACGAGAAATTAAAACAAGAATAAATATGTGGGATTGTGTTAAACTGAAGAGGTTTTGTAGAGCAAAGTAAACTACCAAGAACCTCAAAAGAGAGTCAATAGAATGGGAAAAGATTTTTGCCAGCTACTCCTCTGATCGAAGACTAATATCTAAAATATGCAAAGAACTCAAGAAACTAACCACCAAAAGAAAAAAAAGGCAACACACTAAAGAGACCACTTCAGAAAAGAAGAAATACAAATGGCTAGTAAATACATGAAAAAATGTTCAACATCATTAGCAGGGAAATGCAAATCAAAACTACCCTGAAGTTTTACCTAACCCCAATTAGAATGGAAATCATCAAAAACAACAACAAAAAAATAACAAATGCTGGCAAGGATGTGCAGTAATAGAAACTGTGATACACTGTTGGGATTGCAAATTAATGTAACTTCTTTTGAAAACAATGTGGAATATCCTCACAAGAATGGCAGTAAGCCTACCATATGACCCAGCTGTATCACTCCTGAGTATCTACCTGAAGGAATTGAACTACCATAACAATGCATACATATATATATATATATATGCAGCTATAATTATGCAGCTATAAACATATATATATATATGTTTATAGCTGCATAATTCATAATTGACAAACTATGAGACCAGTTGAAATGTCCATCAACAGAAGAATGGTTTATAATTATGAGATATAGAGATAATGGAATTCTACTCATCCACAAAGAAGAACAAAATTACATGATTTACAGATAAATGGATGGAACTGGAGAATATTATGCTAAATCACAAAGAATGAAGAATCTGTAATTTTTCTTATATACAGAAGTTACAGAGAAATTTGGAAATAAGAGGGACTCCAGACAAAAGATAAACAGTAGAGTGAAGGAAGAGACTTAACTGAGGGAAATGGGAGGTGGAAGGAAGACTTGAGGAAAACATCTCAATGGACATGGTGTACATACACAAACTCATCAAAGCCAATCACTGTGCTAAGCAAGGGAAGGTGGGGAGGGAGAAGGAATGGTGTATCAAATGGGAGATGGTTCAATGAGTGCTGTATGTATGTATGCCTCTACCACCCTGACCTGCATCAAGATGTATGACTATAATGCACTAATAAAAAATAATCAATAAATAAAACAAAATCCAAGTTCAACTAAAACTTATCTCACAAAATTAGTATTAAGGAAGTTTGTAGAAATAAATTCTTATGTTAAAAAAAGAAAACACAAGCAACCTAATGTTGCTGTTTTTGTTTTGGCAGTGTTGGGGATAAATCAAGAGGCTAGGCAAGCACTTTACCACTGAGCAATACCCCTAGTCCCCAGTCTAATTTTGTTCTTAGAAGAACAAGGAAAGAAACACAAATCAAGCTCAAAATTAGAACAATAATGATGGGAATAGAAATAACCAACAGACAAAATTGGAAAACAATAGAAAATGGCAATTAATGTAAGAGCTTTCATTAAGAAGGTAAAAAAAATTGATAAAACTTTAAACTGAGGAAAAAGAAGACTCAAATAAATTAAATCACAAATAAAAGTTAAAATATTACAATTGATGCCACAGAAATAAAAAGTATATAAGAAAGTACTATTAACATATAAATAATTATATACCTGAAGAAAAATGATATTTCCTGGAAACATGCAAACTACCAAGACTGAATCATGAAAAAATAGAAAAAACTGAACATGCCAATAATAGGAGAGGAGATTGAGTATGAAACACCAACCATCCAATAATGAAAATCCCTGGATCAAATCATCTAGCAGAGGAAATCTACTGAACATTTTTAAGTATTAACTTCAGTTTTTCTTAAACTCTTCCAGAAAAGTTAGAACAATATCAGCAAATTAACTAAATTTTTGAATCCAGCATTACCCTGATGTCAGTGTCATACAATGATATTTAAAGATGAGAAAATCCTGGTGTTATGGCATATTCTTATAATCCCATTACTCGGGAGGCTGAGACAGAAGGATTGCAGGTTCCTGGCCACCCTCAGAAATTTAGCAAGGCCCTATGCAACTTAGTGAGACCTGGTTTTAAGATTAAACTAAAATAGGGTTGAGGGTGTAACTAAGAGGTAAAATGCCTCTGGAGTCAGCCACCAGTAACACAGAAGAGAGAAAGAGAGAGAGAGAGAAACTATAGGCTACTATTTTTTAATAAAGATAGATAATAAAACTGTCAAAAAATAGCAAACACTGACTCTATAGCACATTGAAAGTCCATAAACCATATCCAAATCAATTACTGATTAATGTGATATACCACTTAACAAATGAAGTATAAAAATCACATTTTCATGATCATCAGAATAGATACAGAGAAAGCATTTACAAAATGTATTATTTTTTCATTAAAAGATATAATAAGTTGGAAAGGTAGACTTAGTAGTATAGGAATTAAATTCAACTTAATAAAATCCATATATGAGAAGCGCATTGATCTTTTCATTGCCAAAAGTGAAAAATACAGCATTTCCTTTCACTATCAATGACAAGAGAAGGATATCCCTTTTTATTCAATACAATATTGGGTGTGTTAGCCAGAGCAATTAGTTAAGAAACTGAAACTTAAAAAAAAACCTACATTGGAAAGGAAGTAAAATTATATGTTTGCTTGTTATATGATGTTATATGTCAAAACCTTAAAGAGCCAAACAACAAAAATGTTAAAATAAGTATTTTTATTTTTTTTGCGGTACTGGGATTGAACTCAGGGGCATTCTACCTCCGAGCTATACCCCAGCCCTATTTTTTATTCTTTATTTTGAAACCGAGTCTCACCAAGTTGCAGAGTGCCTCACTAGGTAGCTGAGGCTGGCCGCGAACCCAGATCCTCCGGTTTCAGCCTCCCAAATGCTGGGATTACAAGCGTGCACCACCACGCCCGGCTCTAAAATAAGTATATTTGAAAAATTTACAAGATATAAAATAAGAATACAAAAATCAGTTACATTTTTATGAACAAGGAACTCTTCATAAAGAAAAAAATATTTTAAATTCATTTATAATATAAAAATGTGAATAAATTAGATGAAAATCTGATCAGTGAAAACTGCAAAACACTGATGAAAGAAATATAAGCCGGGCGTGGTGGCGCACGCTTGTAATACCAGCATTTGGGAGGCTGAGACCTGAGGATCCGGGATCGCGGCCAGCCTCAGCTACCTAGTGAGGCACTCCGCAACTTAGTGAGACCTGGTTTCAAAATAAAGAATAAAAAATAGGGCTGGGGGTATAGCTCAGAGGTAGAATGCCCCTGAGTTCAATCCCCAGTACCACACACACACAAAAAAAGAAATATAAATAGACATAAAAATATCCCACATTTATGGACTAAAAAATTAATAATTTTAAATTATCTGAAATATTTAAAATGATATACAAATGCAATGATGCCCTCCTTAAAATCACCATGGCTTTTTTTTTTTTTTTTTTTTCGGTACTGGGGAGTGAAGTCAGGGGCATTCCTTCTCCGAGCTATACCCTCAGTCGATTTTTATTCTTTATTTTGAAACAGGTTGTGGCTAAATTGCGGAGGGCTTCACTAGGTAGCTGAGGCTGGCCGGGAATCTGGATCCTCTGATATCAGTCTCCCAAATGCTGGGATTACAAGCATGTACCACCACGCCCAGTGTAGGATTAAGTTTTCATTGTAAAAATCTCTTTTCAGTCACCCTCCCTGAACTGACAATTTAAACACAGATATTAGTATTAGTAATTGATCAGTGATAATTTGTAATACCAGTAAAAAGTAAAGGGGCGATTCTGGCTGCTACTATTGAAAAACTCTATAAACACTTTTGCATATGGATAAGTGTATGGCTTTTAAAACTTCAAGGTACCTAATATACACAGCTAATTCCTCATGTATTGCTATATGGCAAAATGAGTAAGTATCAGGCTATTAGAAATATTTGACCAAAGTAATAAAATAAATTTTGATCTATAAAATTTCAGTGTGACACTTCTGATTTTCAAGTCACTTGTCAGTCAGTTTACAATAATATATTTGCTCCTCCACATTAATTCCAGTAGAGAAGTTAGCTGTAATCTATTTCCAGTAGAAAGAAAAATGTCTGCTCACTTGATCTTGGAGGATATTTTAACTATATTCAGAGAATTCTTGGAGATGCTAGTTTTCCTCATGTGATTTTTTCATAAAACTAAATATACTTTTCACAAAAGTTCTACAGTCTTTTTAATAATAGACTGTTTAGTATATTAATGAGCAATTTAATCATGCAATTTTAATTCTTTTCAACTTTTTTAATAGCCTTATTACCTATATCCATATTAATAGATTTCTTCTCTGTAATGATCTACTTATAGACCACTTAAACTTAATGATATGTATTTTAAATATGCTATTAAGGTAGAGCTTCTATGGTTTCTCAAAATACATTAGTTATGCAGTATTTAACCTTTGAATTGGTTTTCAAAGACTTTCTAGAGAAATAACTACATAATAATATTAGATAATGTTTTATATCTCTTTAGAACCAATAAAATTCTAGTTTATCTCTATAGTTATAAAAGCAATTATTTCCTCTGAAAAATTCATAAAGAAAACCAATATAGATTTATCTTAAAATCTTTTAACCAGTCATCGATAGTAAGAGAGCTATATTCAAGCTGTCAATATTTCTTCAAAATTCCTATAATTTTATTTGATATTTTGTTTTTAACATGTATAAAATCGTAAGGATAAAAGATAAATATCCCATGTTGAACTTATTACAGGATATATGAAAATTTTAAATATCCAGTGTCTTGATTTTTTTCTATTACAAAAGAATGAACTTTATTTGTAAATTGTATGCACATTGGTAATACAGACATACACACACACACACACACACGTGTGTATATGTCTGTATTACCAATGTGCATACAAATTACAAATACAGTTCATACTTTTGTATTATAGAAATGCCCAGCTACATATTCTTAAAGAGCATCTTTACTAACAATCTCTCATCATATCAAAAATGCTGAACCAATGTTTGCACAGACCATATTTTTCATAAATTCCTTTTTTGGGGGGTGTTGTAACACTGCACAACTAAGTGTGTCGTAACACAGTACATAAACGCGTGAATTGTCTTTTAAAAAATCGTATCTTTATATTTACTTCCTAGATTATTTACATGTGATTTAGGAACAAAACTGACAACATTAAATTCATAAAAATCTCAATATAAAAGCCCCAAATCATCATGTCATTTTATATGACATGACATATTTTATATGTCTTACAGAAGAACAGTATTCTTCTGTTCTCTTAATCTTATAGCATTAATAAGCATGCTTTTATTAATATAAAATAATGAGCATTTACTAAACACTTATTCTGTGATAAATTCTGTTTATATATATTATCATTTAAATTCCAATAAGTAATCTTCAAGTAATAAGTAATTTTCATTATTTATTATTTAGTAAGATGTCTGGAGACCTGGCTGTAGGAAATAGGTTAGTCGTAATTCCTCTAGAGGACTTAACTTTTGAACAATGCTATGAAGGACCTATGTTCTCTAATATCTATCTTATATAGTAGAGAATAGATTGGGGACCATCTTATCTCATGCAATGTGATCACCATTTTGGACTGGTTTAGTCATGTACACAGTACATGCTAAGTGGAAATTGTGAGCAGAGAGGCTTCCTTGGATCAGATGAGACTCACAGTTGGACCTTGATCACCTCCTACTCTCTCTGAAACACTCACCTCAACATACTGTAGACAAAACTGTAATTGACACATCCTTGATTTAACCTGTAACCTTCTACCAGTTTGCTTTGTTTGAACCTTTAATAAAAGAAAGGCTCTGTCTACACAAGGCCAGGAGAATTGTCATATATTTCCTCCCCAACCTGACCCCTCAATTATCAAACACATATTTCAAAATTGTTATATCAGACTTTGTGTAGTTTTTCTGTGAGAAGACTCTTGTCAGAAAGCTGCCTTGAGCAGCGACCTTCCATGGCAGGAACCACAGAATAATTGTCAAGAAGCTGACTAAGGAATAATTTTCAGGGAGTTGCCTGAAGCAGCAATCTTCTCTGACAGGACTATGGAGCAAACTGTGTTCTCTAGAGCTGGTAATAAAGTAGCAGTCCTTTCAGCTTTCTAACCCAACCTCCATCCCTTTCTTTACTCACAAACCTCCTTTCCTTCACCTCACCTTATTGCTTATAGTTTTATATTCATGTATATGTAATATCTTTAATTTTTATCTCATTATAGACTGATGAGGGCAATAAGTACTAAATGAATACTTTATGCTGAATACTGAGTAGGTGATATTTCAATGTTATTTGTTTTTATTGGTTTGTTTATTTAATAATTATTTGTTATTCAAACATCTAGTTCTGTGAGTAGTATCAACTTATACCAAGGCCTCTTTGCATGTATGTCCCTATCACTCGGAACTTAGGATGTCAGACTACAATGCACCAATGAGATATATTTTAAAAGTAATTGGATCTTCTGCACATTACATTCTGAAAAGAGACACACAAATAAAAATATAATAAAAATTATAGAGTATAATGGAAGATCATTAATTCTGTGGGAAAATACTAAGATAAATTGAAAGTTAAGAAATATAGTCTTATAATAATTAATGAGGCAGTAGATATAAAGATATATGTAATATTTGAGCAAAGATTTGAAGAAGATTAATATTACCAATGTAAATAAGTTTTCAGGCAGATATTAACACAAATCAAGGCTCATAAAAGGAAGGATACAGGTAGGTTAAAGAAACAACCAAGTCTGGAGAAAAGTGGGCCAATTAGATTGAGGTAAGAGATAGGGCACCAGATATGGATGAAAAAGTGGGTTACTAGTAACTAAGAAGGACATTTGGTACAAACAGTGACACTAAATCAACATATGATGTAAGATTATCTTCCTTTAGGACACCATTGAAAACTTTGCTTCACAATGAGTAAAGAAGAGTCATTGCAGGGGTTTAAAAAGATGGACTGTATGATCTAACTCAAGCATTTTTGTTTATCATGTTATTTTATTTTAAAATAGTTTTTATTGGTTCAATGTAATCATACATATTTGTTAGGTACATGCGGGTAAAGGCACACATACACACATCTCTCATTTAACCGTTCCCCAATTCCTGCCCCGTCATGTCTCCCCTCCCTCCTTCTCAAGTTCTGTTTAGTGATTGACTTTGATATGTTTGTGAATGTACATCATGTGCATTAAAGGGTGTTTCCCTCTCCTCCCCTCTTCCCATCACCTTCAGTTAAGTCACCTTCTTTTCTCATCAAATGTTTCTCCTTCTTACTAGAGCCCTTATAACCCATTTTCTCCCTAGCTTCCGTATATTAGGGAAAGCATCCAATTTTTTACTTTGTGTGACTGACTAATCTTACTTTACATAATGTTTTCTAGTTCCCTCAAAGTTTTTAATACCTGCAATACACACACACACAAAATTAATACTCCATGAATAAATGTTAGATCACTCTCACTGCTAAATTTGGTGGAGGTGCGACATGCTATGCAGGCAGGAGACCAGTTAGGAGACTATTCCACCTAAGAGATAGTGACTTGGATAATCCTCATAGCAGTGGCAGTGGTTAAGTATAGTAAAATTTTAGACACATTTTGAAGCTAGAGATTGAAGAATGTTTCAAGAGAGTGGATGGTTTCAAAAAAAGGAAGGAATCATAATATATGCAAACCAAAAGGTCTGATGAGAAGGATTGCTATTAATTGGAATCATAAAATTACAGATTTGGTGGGTTTGTGGAGCAAAGATCACAAATTTTATTTAAATGCTTATTAGACAGCCAAGTGAGGGTGTTGGGAAGACAGCTAGATATTTGAATATATGGTTAAATATTGATGTTTACTGAAATGAAAAATTATAACTTGGAGTTGGCATAAGGTGTTTGATAAAGGCCAAGAGACAAAGGACTATTACTAAGGACTGAGTATAGATAAAGAAGAAAAGACCCAGTACCTGCAGTCTTTAATATTTTTATTTGTTCTAGAATTATTCTGAAAGAGAATAAAGATAAAAATCAATTGAAAGACTACATAGTGGGGAGAAAATCCTCAGATGTAGAATTATGATAAAACTGAAAAAAAATCATTTTACGTGAAAGCACCTTTGATGATCTCATAGCTAGGAAAAAAAGTTTTCCTTATGCCCTAAATTCTGTTTAACCACTTTTAGCTATATGTATTTCTTCTAAATTTTGTTCTAGTGTTTAAAATATTTATTTATAAGATCAGACTTGCTTGGTCCTAATGTTTAATCCATCCTTTATCTTAAATATTCTTTCATGTTGAAAAATAAAAAAAAAATACAACTAGAAAAGATGTGAATGACTAAAATAAAAATTTATTAAAGTCTAAAGTACTGTTCAATCTATTAACAAGATAAAATGAATGCTAAACATTTAGTCAGCAGTCTGATTCCAAAGCAAAAACTTTTTTATTATACTGTCAAAAATCACTGTCACTAATTTTTCCTATTAAAAATAAGTTACTCTTAGCCAGGCGTGGTGGTGCAGGCTTTTAATCCCAGCATTTGGGAGGATGAGACCGGAGGATCCGGGTTGGCGGCCAGCCTCAGCCACTTAGTGAAGAACTCGGCAACTCAGTGAGACCCTGTTTCAAAAAAAAGAATTAAAAAAAAAAAAAAAAAAGGC
>PVLC010005593.1:0-75148 GCA_004027655.1 Graphiurus murinus
ACAAAACTTCCAGAAAGAATGCAGAGAGAGCTGGAAAGAAATAAAGGAACAAATAAACAAAGAATCTGACACCCTGAGCAGGAATCATAGAGAAGCCTTGAGGGAAGTGAAGGATGTGAAAGATGCAATAATAGAAGTGAAGGCATCAATACAAACTATAAACAGTAGATTAGACCACATGGAAAACAGAATATCACTCTTAGAAGATGATCATTCCAAAAATGAATCTATTATACATAATCTAGAAAAAAATTGACAGTATGAATTGGACATCGATGAGAGGGATTAGAAGTTGAAACTAATGGAATAAACAAACTTTTTTTTTTTTTTTTTGAGGTACTGGGGATTGAACTCAGGGGCATTCTACCTCTGAGCTATACCTCCAGCCCTACTTTTTATTCTTTATTTCTGAAACAGGGTCTCCCTAAGTTGCGGAGTGCCTCACTAGGTAGCTGAGGCTGGCTGTGAACCCGGAACCTCCGGTCTCAGCCTCCCAAATTTTGGGATTACAAGTGTGCACCACCACGCCCAGCTTTATAAACAACCTTTTCAAAGAAGTGATATCAGAGAATTTTCCAAACATAGAAAGAGAAGTAGACACACAGGTACAGGAAACATATAGAACCCCCTTTAGACAAGACCAAAGAAGAGGTTTACCACGCCACATAATAATCAAGCTGACTAATGTAGAGGTTTGGTATTAAAATTGTGGCCTGAAAACTAGCAGCAGCAACAACATCTGGAACTTGATTAGAAACGGAATGTTTCAGGGTGGGCCCCACCCCAGAAAGAGTGAATCAGAACCAGCCTGCATATTAATACAATCCTGAGGGGATTCAAGGCAGATGAAAGTTTGAGTAGTCCTGATTAACAGAAAAACAAACGGTATGCTAACACTTCAAGTACTTATTTATTGAAAGCCTCACTTCTGTGATGCTTACTTAGATATTCCCTTGTACTGACAGATACAACCCTCATCCCCTTCCCATCTTGCAGCTAAGGCAGATGCTCCTAATTGATTAATCAACAGTGGACAACAGAAGCACTGTCTTGAATTATGAAGCTGAAAAGTGATTGGGGTTATATCATGGTTTAGCTTTTGTGTGTGTGCATGTAAGTGCACACATACATGTGCCTTTTTCAAGGATTCTCAAGCTATAGCATTCATCAGAATTATCTAGAGGACTTGCTAAAAAGCAGATTGTTGCATCCCAGCCTTAGTTTCTGAATAAGTCTATCTGGGGTAGGGTCTGAAATTTGCCTTTCTAACTCTAAATACTGATGTTGCTAGACAAGAGAACCACTTGACTACAAGACTTTGAGAACTATTGCTTTCTTTCATTCCTCCCCTCATATAAAGGCATGGTCCTCTATCCCATCCGTATAGAATCTTGTGCTTTGCAAGTAAGGGGTAGTAGCTTTATGTGGTAGGAGATATTAACTACTTAACCTGTTACAAGTTAGGTATTCCTTTATTAAAATGCTTGGAACCAGAGATGTTTCAGAATTTTTCTGATTTGGGAACACTTGCATAGATTTTATAGGGTTTAGCATCTTTAACCTGAAAATCTAATATTTGAAATGCTCCAAAATCCAAAGTTTTTGACCATCATGTAAGTGCATGGTCAGATTTTAGAGCATTGTAGATTTCCAGACTAGGGATGTTCAACCTGTATTCTTTAAAGAATAGAAGATTTATTTATTTATTTATTTATTTATTTATTTATTTATTTTTGTGGTACTGGGGATTGAACTCAGGGTCATCAACCTCCGAGCTATACCCCCAGCCCTATTTTTTATTCTTTATTTTGAAACCGAGTCTCACTAAGTTGCGGAGTGCCTCACTAGGTAGCTGAGGCTGGCCACGAACCCGGATCCTCCGGTCTCAGCCTCCCGAATGCTGGGATTACAAGCGTGCGCCACCACACCCGGCTCTAGAAGTTTTATTTTAAAAGAAACTTCTAATAATATTGTCTTAAACAAATGATTTAAAGATGAACTTTTAAAAGTAAGAGTCATGTGTTGGGGATAGAGGTGGTACTTGGGGGCAGGCATCCCCTAGGTACCATCATCACCTAGATATTTGCCTACTTAGGTACCACCAGCAGGAACTAGAGTCAGATCCTATAAATCTTCCCACCAAGATCACTCTGGTAGGGAGGCCCCTTTATCACAAAATAAAAGGGGAAAAAACACCTACTGAAAAAGGGAGAGGCTGTCTTACAATATCATTGAGAGAAAAATAGGGTTTTTGATGTTATTTTAAAATGTGAAGCTGTCTTTATTTTAGAGAATATAATTAGCACTAGAAACAGAAAGTCAAATAAGACATGGTTCCCAGATCCAACTATGAAATTACAGGATATTTTGAGTACTACAGCATAGGTAAGAACCAAGTACCACAGAAAGAAGTGAGGGTATCTCAACCCAGAGATTAGGAGGGTTTCCTAGAAATGGGTATGGCTAAGTTGATGATTAAATAATGACCAAGAACTACCTTTAGGCCAGACATGGTGGCATATGACTGTAATCTCAGTAATTGGGAAGCTGAGACAGGAGTGCGGCAGATTCAAAGCCAGCCTTAGCAACTTAGCAAGGCTCTCAGCAACTTAGTGAGATACTATTTCCAAATGAAAAATAAGGCTGGGGGTGTAACTTGGAAGTGGAATGCCCCTGGGTTCAACCCCCAGCACCACACACAAAAAAGAAGTAACATGATAGATGCACTTACTAGAACTATTACACTAGCAACTTGGTGGAGAAAGGATTGGAATAGTCAAGATGTGATGTGGGAATGGGAACTAGTTAGGAAATGGTTGTGGAAGTCTATAAAGATCTAAAATGTAAAATAGGAGTGGGGAAATGAAGAAAATAACCACCAGGAAACATTAAGGAAACAAAAGCAAGCCAGGTACAGTAGTGGTACATATCTGTAATCCCAGCTACTCAGGGGGCTGAGTAGGAGTATGATGAGTTAAAGTCCATTCTATCAGGTCCTGGTAATATTAGCAATGGATTACCTTTATATAGAGTCAAGCTTCTCAAGGTTGATACCCAGAAGTGTGACCATAACCCATGTAACCCTGACTTCAGAAGAGAACTCTCCTAGTTCAGCCTCTCCTACTACCATCATGCACTTTTCCTTCTATTCCACTGAATCCTCTAGAATTGGCCACAATATCATTTAATATTCATTTCCAACCATTCCAATTCAACAGAATTCCTTATGGGCCATGCCACTTTTATGTAACTCCTTAGTATTTTCCCTGGCTTCACTTTCACCCTTAGATACCAAATTTTGCTACCAACCCCACCTCAGATTTGACTGGTACCTGGCCTCCTGGGGAAGCATCTTTGCACACTAAGTATCCTGGACAGAACAACCTGCATATTTTTACTTGTATCTTTGTTGGCTTGTGTCTTTCTAAGGTCCACCTTCTTGTTATCCCTGCTAGTCTACTCATGCTCATTCTCTCAACAAAGTCACGCTTGTCTTTCTGAATCAAGGCCTTTAGCTGCCAGGTAAATTTATAGCCCATCTGCTGTAGCAACTTCCACACCCGGAAGTTATATGCCATCGGAGCATTTCCATTTAGTCCATGGAGTGTCTCACTATCCAATTTCTGGCCTATAGCAGATACCTCTGGTACCCTAATCCTACCCTTTGGCCCACCTCTGATTTCAGTCAAAGCTATGATGGACATTTTTGTACAGAGACACATTGGTCTTCATTTTGCCATACTTCTTTCAGCTTTTTGCCCTAGGATCTTCTCCAATATATCAGCAGTTTTCTCTGCCTGCGCATAAGCACAGTCCAAAAGTATTGGACAACAGTGTTCCCCCAGGAAAGATTCTCACATAATAGATAAACAGATAAAAGCTCTAGCCTGGTGGAATCCACACCCTATTTCTCATAGCAATTATCTCAGTTATATACCCCTATATTGAGTTTTCTACCTTCCCTATCTCACTTTCCCATTTCCATTTCATGAAATCATCTCTCAAATAAACTATCTGTACTCAAGTCCTTGTTGAAGTTTGAGTTCCCCCAAGGCAGAGTCTAAGCTAGTCATGTAACACATTTCATTCTCTGTCTCCAGTAATTATTTACAGAAAATGCCAAACACTATACAAGCTGAGCATCCCTAACCCAAAATTTCAAAATCTAAAACTTTTTCAGCACCCATACAATACCCAAATTGGAAAAATCCACACCTAACCTTATAAAAGTGGTAGTCAAAACACAAGTATACTGAAAATATCACATAAAAAGTATCCTCAAAGCCAGGTGTGGTGGCACACACTTGTAATCCCAGTACTTGGGAGGCTGAGACAGGAGGATCACAGGTTTGAGGACAGCCTCAGCAAGTAGTGAGACTCTCAGCAACCTAGTGAGACTCTGTTCCAAAGTAAAAATAAAAGATAAGGCCTGATGGTGTATATAAGAGGTAGAATGCCCCTGGGCTTAATCCCCAGTAACACAAAAAATATCTTCAAGCTATATGTATATGGTATAGGAAACATAAATGAATTTCCTATTTAGACTTTGGTCAACATTCCAGCCTTTAGATTAAAATGTGATGGTGCCTCCAGAGTAGTGCAATATAGAGACTCTGACATGGAGAGGTAATTTCATTGAGATCCATTAGTCTTGTGGTAAAAAATAACTGCTCTTTTGGGGCAGAAACAGGGGAGAGGTAAGGAGGAGAGAGTCATGGAGATAATGTATATATGTTTGGAAAGGGATGAGATGAGTGCTAAAAAGCAGTTGACAGATTAATTGATCCTTAGTGCCTTCTTCCAGGAACTATAAGAACCCAGCATGGTGACAGGTAGAACATAGGATATATAGATCTGCCATTAGCAGATGCTGTTGGTGCTTGGCCCATATCCTCCTATAGTTACTGTGGTGGTTTTAAAATATGTCCATAAATTATTTGATATACCTGCTTTCAAAAGGTGAAGACCAATAACCTTCCCCTTGACTGTGGGCTGGAATTAGTGATTTGCTTCTGATAAAAATAAAACACATCGGAATCAGAATATGGTGTCTGACTGCTAAGACTATGTCATAAAAGGCACTGTGGCTTCCTCCTTAGTCTCTCTCTCTTGGATTGGTCATGTAGACTGCAGATGAAGCCAGTTTCTATGTCTTGAGGATACTCAAGTAGTCCTAATGAGAGGCCTGCATAGCAAGGACATGAGACCTCTTGCTAACAGCCAGCAAAGAATTAAAGCCACTCTCATGTAAGAGAGTCATCTTGTAAGTGGATCTCCCAGCCCTAGTCAAGCCTTTGGGTGACTGCTGCCTGGCTGATATTTTGCGTATGATTTCATGACAAACCTAAAGCCACACCACCTAGATGAACTATATTTCCTGATTCAGATAAAAAGCAGCTTAGAAACAATATTTATTATCACAAAAAGTATGGGAGCAATTTTTTATGCAGCAACAGATAATTAATATATTCACTATAGTAATGCATGCAAACCCAACAGCTACCAATTGAAGTCACCTGTATTCCTGTGCCTGATAACAGTCTATGGCTGCTAGAGCCCACTTATTTGGCATATAAGGGCAGACCAGAAGTCAACATTCACAAAAGCAGCCTTTAAGGACTGAGAGAGTTTGATGAATAAATATTCCAACCTTCTCACCCATAAATGTAGAAGACCATCTTCCAGGGGTCCCTCAGATAACTGAGTCCCAAATCCTCACTGGCAAGTAACCTGCTCATTCCTGCACACCTTATTGACTTCCATTCTACGTCCATCTTCTCTACTCCCCTATCTAGGACTAGTGGATCATCTCCCAAACAAAGTAGTACTATTTAAATCTTTGCCCCAGAGTCTGTTTCTGGGATACCAACAGATAACTAATTCCCAATTACTCTGGTCTTAATGTGTCCCCCAAATGTTCATGTGCTGGAAATTTAATCCCCAAAGTCATGTGTTAATGGTATTTGGAGGTGGGGCTTTTAGGAGAGCACTAGGATTAGATGAGGTCATGGGGCTTTATTAACAGAAGAAGACACAACAGAGATAGCACATTTGCTGTCTCATCAAGTGAGATCTTGTGCCAAGTTATGATTCAAATATAAGTCCCTCATCAGATGCCAGCACCATGATCTTGGGTTTCCCAGCCTCCAGAACCATGAGCCAAAAAATTATATTCTTCATGAATTACCGAATCTCAAGTATGTTGCTATAGCCACAGAAAATAAACTAAGCCTTTCTATTGACATAGGATGAAATTATGAGAAAACATGTATTGTAAAGAATCAAAGAAAAAAGTAAGATAAAAATGACTATTCTTCAGTGAGTGCAAATATGTTGTTAACAATTTGTACTTAACAAAGATGTATGCTATATTGCACGAGTTACTACAATAAAAAATTTAAAAAAAAATAAATAAATAAATAAAAAATATAAAAAAAATGACTATTCTTGATCACACAATAGCATCTAGTGGAACCATCAATTCTACAGGTCATTGCTAAAGATGAGGATGAGAAGTGAATAAAAATGACTGATGACATAGAAACTATGGCTGCTTCATTGCCAGTCTGATAGAGTGGAAATATGTAGTTTGAGGGTACTGACCTTGAAGAACGTGGCTCTGGGAAAACCATTCTTTTGATAAATATTCTACCCTCCCCCACTTGATTTGGTTTACATGGGGGTTTTCCCATAACGAGATTTTTTGAGCTGGAATTAAGAAAATATAGTTTGTTAGTAGCTTCAGGATTCACTTACATGTACCTCTCCAGCTTTACCAATATAGAAGTCACAGGCCTTGTGGAGAAAGATAACCTGAGAAAATAAAGCTGGAACCAAGAAGCAGAGAAGAAAAGTAAAGAGTGAGAATCCAGTGGCATTTCAACCCATGGTTCCAATTATTCCTCAGTCCATTAATATCTCTGGCCCTCTCACAGATTGCTTACATAAGGCAATAAATTCCACTCCTGCCTCATCAAATTTTGGATTGCAAGCAAAAGAAGCCCAACATGCGAATACTGATTAATACATCTTATTTTAATAATCCTGAAATAATCAGACATTTATCTTCTTCAGCCTCCAGCTCCCAGACTAGTCTTAATCAGACTAATTGGGCTTAATTTAAAGGTCAACTTTCACCTAAAAAGAGAAAGCGGATGTACTAAAAAAATTATGTCAGGTGCTTTACAAAGAGGATTTTAAAAACTGTCATTTCTCCCTCACAATGATCTTTCAATGATATTTCCATATCATATATCAGGAAACCAAAACTCATGGAAGTTAGGAAAGATTTTCCAAAGGTTTCCTAACTAGTAGTGATAGAGTTATAGATGGTCTTGAAGCACTAGGCTAGAAAAGAAGAAAGGCCCAGGACCTCAGCTTCCCCTATCTTTTGTTTCAAATCCTGATCATTAAAGACTGTGAAGTCATATTTATCACCCTGTAGTTGCATTTGCATTTATATATTCCCCTAAAATGAACCCATCTTGTACTCACAAAAAGATTAAACTATATGTATCAGCCATGAAGGTGTATCTCTCAGATCTCCTTCCAAGAAAGGACTCATCATTCAGCCACAGGAAATACAGTTAACTAACTGGGTGAGGTGGCACATGCCTGCAGTCCGAATACTTGGGAGGCTGAGACAGGAGGACTGTAGATTTGAGGACAGTGCATGGTAATTTAAGGATACCCTGTTTCAAAGTTTTAAAAAGTAGCTGGGGATGTAGCTCAGAGGTAGGGTGCCGTTGGGGTTCAATCCTTAGTACCACACACATGAAAAAAGAAATATAGTTAGCTGACAGCTTCCAGCTCTGGAGCCAAGACTATGCTTTCCAAGAATCCCCAGCTGATGACTAAACACAGCAGGGCTCCTAGAGCCTGGCCATTTCCTTCCAGAGTGGGACTCCTCTAATGAGCTTTCTCTGCTATGGGGCTTTTCACTGGGTTGGCCAAGACACCATCATATGTGCATGGTAGCCTGAGTCTTATTTCTTTCCTCAAGTGTCTGGTCAGTATCATAGTCTGAAGCCTTTTCCTATCTAATCCTGCTCTGTCTATTGTCCCTTTCTCAGGTATGTACACCCCCTATTTACATTTATGAGTCCATCTCAGCTTGTTTCTTAGAAGACTCAACTAGCACACTAAACAGTGAATGAACGCCAGGAGGGTTCAAGGGAAAACCATTCCTTTGCAAGACATATTTTCCTACAGATAAGGCAGCTGTGGTAGAGCTATGTAATTCTAGCTCAGTAAAGCAGATTGTGCTGAATATGCCAAATGGCTTCTCTTAGCTGGAGGAAGCACCTCCCTGAGACTTGTCAGGCACTAGGATTTATGGGACCATTTCTATCTTAGTGATCCAGTCCCTCTTTACGAGGATGATTGCTTTGCAGCCCTGCCATAGGTATTTACCATCAGGGCCATTATAGCCCACTGAGTCATCCAGGAGAGAAATCCAAGTTGATAATTAACATCCTGAGGAAGGTAATTGAGAAACACTTAAGCATGGGGCTATAACTTCTGGCTCAGTGTCAGTAAGGACAACCTGTAGGGCATATCATACTTAATGAGTCAGTAGCTACCTAAGATGATTATAAAACACAAAGCATATTATTTTTATCACTATATGCAGGAGCTGCAGATTATGTCCTTTTGACCTATTTTGTGCTTTCATTCTCAGCTAAATAATAATCATCTGGGAGTGGAGGAAATAAATGATTCTTTTGTTTATTAAGAAATGTTCAGTGTCCACAGTATGTTCTTCCAAAGAGGAAACTTGCAGGGCTTTTCTCCTTTGCTTCACGAATTAATTCTCTGTTTTAGTTATGAAGGTGATTCTCCTTCTTACTTTGAAGTTAGTGGAAAGTGATGGACAAACACATCACAGTTCATAGACGGAGCATGCATTGATAATGAGAGGGACTAGATTAGGTTTTATCTTGTAAAGAAAAACTAGAGAGCCGGGCGTGGTGGCACACGCTTGTAATCCCAGAATTTGGGAGGCTGAGACTGGAGGATCCGGGTTCGAGGCCAGCCTCAGCTACCTAGTGAGGCACTTCACAACTTAGTGAGACCCTGTTTCAAAATAAAGAATAAAAAATAGGTCTGGGGGTATAGATCAGAGGTAGAATGCCTCTGAGTTCAATCCCCAGAACCGCAAAAAAAAAAAAAAAAGAAAGAAAGAAAAAAAAAAGAAAAACTAAAGCAGCACCCTCCAAGTAAAGGGGGAAACACATTTAGAAACAAGGTACATATCCACCCAATACTGGTAGAGTCTCCCTAAACTGCTGGGCTAGATTAAAACATTGATGGTTTAAATGTAAATGTCAGTTACTCCCAGAAGGATGTTATTTCATCCCTACTTATTTCTCATCATTTTCTCTTCTTAGCGTCTATGCTGTCATACATGTAGTCTACTCATGCAGAAAATGGAGTATTTTTTTTTTTTACCACAATCATTCGTAATAGTATCAGCTCAGGTCCTCTGGTAAGCAGATACTGAGTATGAATTAGAAGTGCAAGAATTAAGTTGAGGAGCAATGCCTGTGAAAGCTGAATGGAGAGAAAGCGGGTTATATATAGAAAGACTTCAAAAGGAACGAAGACTTGTGAAAGGAAAGAAGGAAGGAAGGAAGCAGAATCTGGCAGGCAGAGCCCCCGAATGCAGTGAATATGTGACAAATCTTGCCAACACAATGGACAGAACTGAAGCATAGGTTGTCCAGTTAGCAGAGCCCCACATTGAGCAGAAGCAGCCATCCCCTAGTATACCCCACCATGCTCAGTTTCAGTTACTGTCTAGGGGCTGTCCAAGAAAAGCATGGCCTTAACTCAAATGTGACAGTGCATCCCAAACATGCTGCAGCTTGAGGATGTCAGCTAAGAGTCCTATTCACCACTCCAGTGATCAGCTAGTTCTTTATTGAAGGAAGATCCAAGCAGCACGCCTCTGTGACCACCACAATAACCTAGTCTATTGGGACTATTATACTAAACAGCAAAGTAGTATTTCTTAGTCACATTACATGTTCTTGGCAGATTGACTATATAGTTCTATTTTGTCCTCAAGTTTAGGACTTAGAGAATAGTCATCTTTTGGAGCATTGCCAGTGGCTATGGTAAAGAGATAGCTCTAGTAGGTTTCATGCTAATAAGAGCTCACAATGCATTGATTAAGATCGGTCATGTGGTCCTATCCAACCACAGAGGGACAGGAAGTTCAATCCCACAATGTGCTTAGAAAATGGAGAAATGAAACAAGCAACACCAAAGACTACAACAGTAAACAAATTCTCCAAAGTCTCCTTTACATTCTACTCAAACAATAATGGTCTTAATAAGGCCAAATATTTGTTGTTGTTTTTAAACTGATAAGTAACAAGTAATTATTTCTCTAGGAATTCTTTCCATTTGTAGCAGTGGAGACATTAAGTCTCCTTTTATCAGAAGGAAAAATAAAATATTCTTTTTTGATTATTTGGTAGCAAGACAAATAGGAGCTCAGTGTTTGAGGAAGGAATGTTGGAACTCTAGTTCTTTGAATAGTTGGAGCAGAAACACCCATTCTCTCCCTACCACCTGCCTATTTCTACTAATCATGAAACTAAGTTTTCTGAGAAAGTGATGGGAAATTCTGTTAGAGGCCTTTTGCAAGGGAAGAAATTAAAGTCAAAAAAATTCCTGAGATTCTGTTACTGAACCCAATTTTAGTGGTTGGAGGTGTTTCTGGCTAATGATGGAAAAGATACCAACACCTTCATGATAAAACCTTCCTGAAAGTAGAAAGATACTGGACCAGGATGCTGTTTCCAGAACAGGATTTACATTGCTGAAAGAGACTATGGTCTGGGTTTGTGAAAAGGCCAACTGAAGAGCTGCAACAAAGCCCCTCTTGGTCATGCAATTTAACCCCAAGGAAGTAACTGTGAGTGGAGATACTAACAAATCCTTGTAAAGAAATGTAACTTAAAGACCCAGGCAAGTCTTGGATAATCTTTAATTATGAGTAACACAGCAGTTCCTAGTACTGAACCAAAAATGGCATGTCAAAAAATCATCATAGGTCAGTTGATACCAAATTAAATTGTATGTGAAGACACATGGGAACCCCCCCTTGGAATTCTAAGCAAGTTCTTTCCTTTTCTACTCTTCAAGGTACAGCAAGGTGGACCTTTAGGACAAACTAAATCGCTATTCTTGTGTTTGTCACAAAGAGAGGAATACAGAAAGAAAGACTGAGCCCCCAAACTTGAATGCAGGAAGAGAGGGGATACACAGGCATTATGGTTTAGGACATTATTTTTCCTTGAATCTAATATGATTCAGAAAACATTAATAAATAAAACTATATTTGGTGTCCAACAAGAACCCTAAGGACACATTTCTCTAATTTGTTTTTATATGACCTGTCCCAGTTCCTAGGAATCTGTTGTAGTTTGGATGTTGAATGTCCTCCAAAAATCCATATATTAAAGCTCTGATCCCCAGGGTGGTACTATTAGGAGATGGAAGAACCTTTGAGAAGTAGGAACTTAAAGGTGTGCCTTTGGATTGCGGGACCTGGGTCCCCTCCCCTTCCTTTTTTTTTTTTTTTTTCCTGCCATGATGCATGGCCTGGCCATAGGCCCAAAGCAACAGGGTAATCCAATCATGGACTAGAAGCTCCAAAACTGAGAACAAAAATAAGCATTTTTCCATTAAAAGTTTATTACCTTAGGTATTTGCTATAGTTACAGAAGACTGACCAGCACAGGATTATTATTTGAATATGGAATCATAAAAGGCACAATTATCAGTAATATTTCTCTGAATCTTCCCCATATCTGCTAAACCAAAATCTTCATTCTGGGACAGAGGGGAGAGAAGAGGAAGGAAACATTATTTCTGTGAGTCTCTAGAAGAACACATCACCCAAGCTCAGAGGAATATTTCTTTTTGCCATTCTATGACAACAGCCATTTCTATCCTTTCTTGCTATGCTACCCGGTAGCCTCATGTCAGCTCACTCATGGCCTCCAGAAGCAACGTCCTTCAGTGGTTGTTTTGTGATACTGGGAATAAAACCCAGAGGTACTCTACCACTGAGCTACAACCACAGCACCCCCTCTTTTAAGTTTTAAGACAGTGTCTCAGTAAGTTGCCCTAGCTGGCCTTGAACTTGATTCTCCTGCCTCAGCCTCTTAAATCGCTGGGATTACAAGCATGTGCCACCACATCTGGCCATCCTTTCGTTTTTAACAACTTGTCAGCATGGGTGAGGGCCCTGCCCTGGATCTCCTGCCTCTTGAGAGGACTTAATGATGTAACTTACTGGGTTATTCAGAGCCTTTGCTCCTCTGTCACTGGACTCTATTTCCCTCAGAGGTAAGGAAAATTTCTCTCCCTTCATCTTGGTAAATGTTACTCTGGAAATTAAGCTGCATTGTTTTAAATCTGAGTCCAGGTGTTTCAATGTAGCCATTCTGCCAGGTTTGCCCTGTAGTTTTTTCACCCTAAGATATAAGTAAGCATCAGCAAGTGGGGGTTGGACTGAAAGACTGACTGAACAGTAGGCCATGTTAATACCCCAAATCATCCCTATCCCAGTTGAGATGGGCATTGCTATTAGAAAAGATAGGTGACACAATCCAGTTTATCTTGAGGAGCTATTTTCCAAGAGACTTCTTAGTCTCTCACTAAAAGATAAACTCAGTGACTCCTAGCTCCACTGAGAAGAGGCATGACGCTCACATGGAGACTGTCACTACACATACAGAGATAACTGCTATGGTTTGAATGCAGTTTGTCCCCGCAAAAATTATGTTGAGTCTTAATTCCCTAATGTAACAGTATTGAGGTGGTGAAGCCTTAAAGAGACATTTGGGGTCATGAGGGATCTACCCTCATGAATGGATTAATGTTTCTCTTGGGAAATTGGGTTAGTTCTCTCGTCTCACAGAATTAGATTCGTGACCATGAGATCAGGTTATTATAAAGCAAGTTTGGTTTAATCACTCTCTCTTTACATTTGTGTGTGTGTGTGTGTGCACGCGCGCGTGTGTGTGTGTGTATGCGTGTGTATGTGGTACTGGGGACTGAACTCTGGGACACTCTATCACTGAGATACAACCTCAATCCGTTTTTATTTTTTCTTTTGAGAAATGGTCTCACTAAGCTGCCAATGCTGGCTTTGAACCTGTGATCCTCGGTCTTCCAAGTACTGTGATTCCAGGGGTGCATCACCATGCCTGGCTTCCTCACATGTTCTTGCCATGTGATGCTATCTTCCATGAGATCCTCACTAGAAACTTATGTTGACCATCATGCTCTTAGAACTCCAGAACTCTGAGTTAAATAAGCTTTTTCTTTTTAAATATCCCAGCCTTGGGCATTTTGTTACAGCAATACAAAATGGACTATGATGTTCATATAGACTCATGTTTAGGGAAATGCAGTGGCTAGACAATGGGAGTGAAGACCAAGGGACAAGTGAGAGCAGGGGCCAGATATATCTATTTCTCCTTAGCATTTAGACTACATCTTCTCATGTCTGTTGTCTGTATGGCACTAATCCATTGTGACTACAAAAGTCAAGATGCAATGAGATGAGGCAATACTTTCTTTCCAGGTGTGTGTGTGTGTGTGTGTGTATATATATGTGTGTGTGTGTGTGTGTGTGTGTGTGTGTGTGTGTGTGTGTGTGTTGGGGGATGATATACTGTAAGCACAGGTACTAATGGGTACTTAGTACTACAGTACTAAAGTAGCAAACATTCTAGAACATACACTGACATATGCAGTATTAGGAAGCAGGTATTTTCTTATTAGGTGCTACAAAATTCAGAAAAAATCTGTAAAGAGGCAGAGTGAAAGAAAACTTGGGTTATTATTTTAGAAACTGATTTTGAAAAGAAGATTAAAAACAGCTTGTTACTGGAAGATACAGCTGACCTCACAAATAAGCAGATGCATCTCTACCACCAGGAGACAGTTTTAGAAAGGATTCCCCCTTGTTAGCTCAAGTTTATTCTTATCCCTAAGCACAAACTGCCTAGGGGATTTGGACATGGGCTGATTGCAGAATTGCATATGTTGAGAGCCAGAGTAGCATAATAGTAGGGAACACATACTTTGGAACCAGTCTCCCTGTATTGAAAAAACATGGATGTGGCACTTAACTAGCTATGTTCCAGTGAGAAATTTGCTTAGCCTCTCTAAGTCTCAATTATCCATATTCAACAGACAAAGTAAGGATGTCTAATTCACCCAACCATAATAAGAATTCCCTGATAATATGTGAAATGTGCTTAACACAGTTCATGGCACATAATTATGCAAAAGATGTTGGCTTTCAACATTTTTATCTCATTTTAATGACACAGTAGAAATCAGAAATATAATATTTAGATTTTTAGACTCAGACATTAACTTGCTTCAAAATTGTGTTCTAAGGAATAATATTGCCCAGGTATGGTGGCGCACCCCTGTAATCCAAGTACTTTGGAGGTTGAAGTAGGAGAATCACAGGTTCAAGGCCAGCCTTACCAACATAGCAAGATCCTATTTCAAAATAAAAAATAAATAAAAAGACTGAGGATATAGTTCAGAGGTAGAATGCCCCTGGGTTAAATCCCAGTACCACAAGAAAACAGAATAATATTGTTCAGTTAAGTATATTTTTACAAGTTGTTTACATAAATGCCACAGTGTAGGGGAGGAGAAAATAGTTTCCCACCACCCTTCTAGATTCTTTGGATAGGCAAAGAATTAAGTTGGCGAAATACAGATTAACAGGAGAAAAGACATTTAATTACATACATATATGGGAGTCCCACAAAATATGAAACTCTGAAGAATGACCAGTTGATCAAAGTTTATTGCATCCTGAGCTACAGAAAAGAATAGGAGCTGGGGGTTTGGGGGGATGTTGAGGCAGATACACAAGTTATGGGAAGGTGACAGGAAATGTATGTGTAATGCAGATAAAAGTCTCAGGTAATCAGAGTTATCTGGAGCAGCCCTCTTCCTGAAACAAATATTTTTTACTAATGCAGATTTTGTTTACAGATGGAAATTTCTTTTTAAAAAGGACAGTTTTATAGAGTAACCCTTGCTTCTGCAGTTTGTTGGAATAACCAGCCCAAAATATGCCAAAGAAGTATATTTGGGTGTGGTATATACTGGTCTCCTATAGTCATATTTTGGGGTCATGCTCTGAGACCAACAGCAGAAATCCATACTTGTTTTTCTAACGTGATTAAGACTCACCATATTGAATATTATGGAAAACAAATTCCTGGCAAAGCAAGACTCTAAGATTATGGTACAGTGCTGTCATCTGGTGGCAGCAAGCCCTGAAACTTAAAATTGAAGTTCTCTCATTGCTTCTGGAAGAGAATATGTCAATACCCATCACAAGCTTTTTTTTGGTCTGCTATGTTTTACAGCCCCTTAAAGTTCTAAAATATAAATCAGTCTTAGGCTTTTTATAGAATAGTTAAATCCAAATGATTTATCAAAATGTGAAAAGATGCATGTCTCCCCTAAAAACCAAATAAATAAAAATGAAATAAGACAATTTTATGACCGACAGATTATCCAATGTTAAAAGCTGATAATACTAATTGGTGACAAGAATGTGGAAAAATAGGAACTCTCTAATGCTGCTATTCAAATTGTAAAGGTTGTTTTGCTCTTTCAGGAGAAATTTAGCAGTATCTAGCCAAAGTGTAGATGCATGCAGCCTATAGTTCAGCAATTCTAATTCAGGGTCTATACCTTAGACTTCAGGAAATGCCTGTGCTCAAGGAGATGTGCTACAAAGATACAAAAAATATATGCTATGGAATAACTGATACATAACATCATTACTTGTAATATCAGAAAGAATTTGGAAATATTTCAAATGTTTAGCAATAGGAAGATGGTTAATTTGTCATAGACATATGCTTAAAAGCATAAAACAGTAAAACTGAATGAACTGCATCTACATGTATCAACATAAATCATGAAAAGAGAGTGAAAAACACAAACTTCAGAATAGCATACTGTATGATGATGCTATTTATATGAATATTAAAAACAAAAGAATAGTATACACTGTTTCTTAGAAAACTAAACATTTAATAAAATATCAAATTGTAAGTGGAAGTGATACTGGAGACAGGAACTTCTGATACACCTGGCATTTATAGTTGATATGGTTAAGAATTAGGAAGTGGGGAAAGATACATTCCATACATTGTAAGAGTGGAGGAGTAAGAGAAGGCTTTTAGTAACAGACTATGAATGGGGACCAAAGAGTTTATCCGCCATTTTAGGCTCCTTTTTGGTCTCTATCTCAAAAGAAATCCCACCAACTTCAAGGCAGTGGTTGTCTTAGGGAAGAAAGGAAAGAGACTGGGATTATGGAGTTTATACCTGTAATGTTTCAGGGTGTTTTTTTGTTGTTGTTTTTGTTGTTTTGTTTTGTTTTGTCTTTTGCTTGTTTATTTGTTTTTGGTACTGGGGATTGAACCCAGGGGCATACTACCTCCAAGCTATCCCCCAGCCACTTTGTTAAAATTTTGAAACAAGGTCTCACTAAGTTAGTGCACACCGGCCTCAAACCTGCAATCCTCCTGGTCTTAACCTCCCAACCTCTATGGGATTATAGACATATACCACCATGCCAGTCTTTCAGTGTTGTGTTTCATTTCTTAAAACTATTTTCTCTGGCATTTTATATAGACTTGTATTTATTGTATTCTCTGTTTTTCTGTGCACTTATATCCATACTTTAGGATAGTATTCAGCCACAAGAAAGAATGAAATTCTGATACATACTACAACATGAACAAACCATGAGGACATTATGCCTCAAGTCCATCACAAAAAGGACAAATATTATATGATTCCACTTATGAGGTACATAGAATAGGCAAATACATACAGACACAAAGTAGAAAAGAGGTTAACCAGGGTTTGGGGGACAGGTAGAATAGGAAGATTCTATTTGGGATTATGAGAAAGTTCTGTAAATGAATTGTGGTGATGGTGGCACAATATTGTACTTAATATCACATAATTGTACACTTAAAATGGTTAAAATGGTAAGTTTTATGTTCTGTATATTTGCTGTAAAAATAAATTAATAAACCTATAACCCAGGGCTGGAGATATAGCTCAGTAGTAGGACACTTGCCTACCATGCATGAGGCCCTGGGTTGCATTCCCAGCACTGCAAAGGAAAAAAAAAAGAATCTGGTTCCTATCTTCTGGGAAACCACTCAAGTGTGACAGAGAAGTATGCTGTATCCATAGCCACTCCTACAGTTGTAGTACAGAAGTCAGTGGAAAGGCAAGGAGATGGCTGTAGCTTGGCATTCATTCAATCTGTAGTAATAGAATGACACCAAGGTTTAGGGTTTGATAGTTAAATACAAGAACAATGTTATTTTACTGCTTCCCGAAATTCAGGTTGAGTATCCCTTATTTGTAGTGCTTGGGACAGAAGTGTTTCAGTTCATTTTATGGTTTTTAAAAAATATTTACATATGTATAATGAGATAGTAAGATGGGGGCCAAGTCTAAACATGAAGTTAATTTCTGTTTCATATACACATGACCTGAAAGTAATTTTATACAATATTTTTAGTATACCTGCATTTTGACTGTGACCTGTCACATGAGGTCAGGTGTGGAATTTTTTATTACCTATGGTCCTATGGTATCATGTTGGTACTGAAAAGGTTCCAAATTTGGAGCATTTCAGATGCAGATTAAGGATGCTCAATTCATACTAAATTTTCTTGCCCTCTGACCAATAGGAAACTAGGACCAGCTGGGCCTGCATTTGGGCAATTCTCATTCATTCTCATATTCATTCTCTCTCTCTCTCTCTCTCTCTCTCTCTCTCTCTCTCTCTCTCTCACACACACACACACACACACACACACACACACACACACACACACCACACTTACCATGCCTGCCTCCACAGGGGAGGTACAAATTTGGTCAACATCTTGAGACTGGGCTGCTGCGGGGACAGGATGCCAGAAGGTGGCAGCAAAAGACCATCTACTGAAAAAGTCCTTCTGTCAGATGCCCAGTAAAACAGAAGGAAGGCCTAAGTTTACTTTGATTTCTAGGTCCCTGGCTCGGTTCAAGACTGAGCCTAGTGTAGTAACACCATGCCTGAGGCCAAGAGACACACAACATGTACAAAATAATCAAGAGTCAATAATTCCAGAAAGGGTACTTCCAAAGGGAGAGGAAGAACTGGGAAAGACTAAGGTGAACCTGGCCAGTTAAACTCACCAAACACTTCTTATCTTCTATGCTCCATGGACCCAAAGCTGAATAAAGCAATGACTTCCCTTGAGAGATAGAAACCAGATACACTTCCACAAAGAAAAACAAAAGGAAGACCAAGGCCCAAGGCTTTGGGGATGGCTTCTGTACTGGTGTTTTGCTTTGCCATGTTCTACTCCCTTCCTTACTGCTTTCTGCCCTAAGAGGCTGATCTATGGAGTTTGGAAGCCAGAGGACAAAGGAGACTATGAATATGGTGCAGAGATCAGAAGGAAAGAGGTAGATGTGTTTGGGCTTATTTCCATTACTTCTTCCCTGAAAGGTTGTATTGGCCTGGCCCTGTTGAAGAAAGCCCCTCGTCCTACCAAGGGGCCTGCTCTATAGGATTCTCTTTTAATCTCATTTCTAAGAACCACTTCTCCTCCTCATCTCCTCTGACTTACTGGTGGTAGCAGCAGCTTCTAGTCTTGGTTTCCTGCACTAGCTCTTGTAGTCTTCTTCACCCTACCTACACTTTAATTAAACCCATTGCAAATAACCCTATCTTAAGTGATCCTAATTGGTGTGTGCAATCTGTTTCCTGTTGGGCCCCTGCCTGAAAACACCACCTAGCTAAATTATATTTGTCCTATGTGCTCAGCTAAAGAAAAGATGAGGAAGAGCCAGACTAGAGAACTTCTGAGTAAGTCAGTACAACCAAAAAATAAGTTATAAGACTAGTCATAGCAGTTCAGTTGAAGCTAAAAGGAAGTTAACATGAGACATGAGGCTTTCTTGACCTGGTGCCAGTATTTTGAACTCCTGTCTCATCAAGAAAGGCAGTTCTTGAAATGCATTATTGGCATAATGTTTAAGAATCTTGAATAAAGGTTCTACCCAACATGGGGAATTGAGACAGAGATTAAGGCAGAAAATTTGCAATATGAAAACAAGTTGAGAGAAATTTACCACAATCTAAGCAAGAGATGAGAATTAGAACGAGGTTAATGGCATCTGATGAATAATTAGAATATAGAAGTCAATAGAACTAGATACTGAGATAATTAGGGGTATCAAAGAATTAATATAAACCACCAGGGGTTTAAAAAGTTACAAAATTGAATCTATTAACTTCATAGGTAAAGGAAAGCATGACAGTAAAGAAATGCACTGATGTGCATTTCTTCACTGAGAGAAAAATATAGGGGTTTTGAAAGGGTCAGAAAGATGAGCTTGTAATGGTTGTGCTAATTAAGGATTTAAAACTAGCACTCTGGATAGAATGAAATCAATCCTTAAGTTTGACAAGATTGGTGTACTCAATTCCTGTCATTCATTGGTTAAGAACATCAGTTAAGTTCAGTGAGAGTATGACTTACCAGGAGCACTCAAAAAGCATGCTCTTACCAGTTTCAGCAGGTTAGAGCCAAGTGTAGTGATGCAACATTTACTTTTGATATCTTCTTGGCAAGCGCTGCTGTAAATAAAACATCTTCACTTGCAGGTGCTAGGGGGTAGGGCTAAGAGGCAAGGGAGGTCATGAAAGAACTGAAGATCCTCTCAAGTTACTAACTTGAATGTGAAGCTGAATACAAGAGCATGTTTGAGGCAGGGGGAGGGGCAGGTGAAAAGAAAGCAAACTTGGATATCTGGGTCACAGTGAACATGAAGCACCAGTGGGATGACAAGTCTGCAATACAGAGTTCTTCATACAGTACTGGGGGTAGTTTGGACTGGAAGAAGCATCACTCAAAAAAAGCACAGAGGGAAAAAAAAAGAGGAACATGAAGACAAAAAGCAGTAGGTGAAGAGACAGTTCGATGGTTAGTTTTATGTGTCAATTCGGCTAAGCCACAATGCCCTGATATTGCTCTAAAGTTATTCTGAATATTTCTCTGAAGGTGCTTTTGGATGAGATTAACATTTAAACACATAGACTCTGATTAAAGCAAACTGCCCTTTATGAGGTGGTGGGCCTAATCCAATCAGTTGAAGGTCTTAATAAAACAAAGATTGACCTCCCCCAACAAAAGAGGAATTCTGCTTAGACTTGAACTAAAGATTTTTAGACTTGTCAGCCTCAATATGAGCCCATTCCTTAAAATAAATCTGTACATATGCAGACATCTCTTTGGATCAGTTTCTATGGGGAATTCTAGTAAGTAAAGATATCCCTTGGGTCTTTTACTATTTAAAGTGGAAAAATAATCTTATTCGGGTGGAATAAAAACTTTCCTATGAGGAACAGAGATATTTTTGCAGCTGGAAAATTAATCAAACTTTAGCCACTCACCTCCGCCCCATTATCCTGCTCTCTATACTAGAAAGGGTGAGCCAATTTTCTGTTGCTAACAATTTTGACTCTAGTAATAAAGATGCCAGATGATGATTTCGGTGGCAGGACCATCAGGACCATCAGGACTCTTATGAGGAAGAAAAAGAGACTCTTTCTCTTAAAGAATTGATGGAGTGAAACAGGGCCAGCTTCTCCATATCTGATCCCTTCAAAAATAAGGTCTAGTTCAGGGCTCTGTCCTCCTGAGGAGAGATTTTGCCATCTCAGAACTCACTTTGTGTCACAAGGAACCCTGCAAAACCTTCCACCAAAGAACCACTGGTTTAAGGCACTTCTTTCCAAACTCTAACATGCAAATAAATTACCTGGGGACCTTGTTAGTAAGAAGGTTCTGGTTCTGTAGGTCCAGGATGGGGCCTGAGAATTTACATTTCTAGCAAGCCTGTGTTGTCAGTCCATGGACCCCAGCTTGGTAGCAAGGTCTTAATGGGCACATTACTCATGCCTAACCAACATCTGTATAAAAATCACAGTAGCCTTCGGAAGAGTTAGAAGGTTCCATTGGGCCATATGAAGTCTGTTGCCTAAGTATTACTGTTCCCTTGGTGGCAGTTGTCTTCTATGAACACATTTACATTAGGGTTTTTTTTTTTCAGGTAAGAGTAACTAGTTGAAGACTAGACTCCTGTTCATCAGGAGAGAGAAGGTGAGATGAGAAGCTCTATCAGCTGTTGTCCATATGTTATCTTCTTGAAATACTTGTTATAGTTTTGAAACTAGCTATACTGGGGCCTAGCCATTATGTACCTCTCCTCACCCTCTTCAACTTGCACTGCAGGATTGTCCTCAGACAGGGACCTTGCAGAAATAAAGCAAACTTATTGTGGAGAATTAGGAAGTATCATTTTTGGTATATTCTACCTCTTTGGCTCTCCCTTTTGCTTCCCATTGGTATCATAGCTGAGAGTAATAAAGGTATTCTCATAGCCATTTTCCAATTACAATTATTTTTCTTGATGATCAGTCTGCTCTAGCAGCAACAGTCTACCTGAGCCCTAACCTGTTTCCATGGTCCCATTAATAACAGGTCCAAACCCGGGCGTGGTGGCACACGCTTGTAATCCCAGCATTTGGGAGGCTGAGACCGGAGGATCTGGGTTCACAGCCAGCCTCAGTTATCTAGTGAGGCACTCCGCTACTTAGTGAGACCCTGTTTCAAAATAAAGAATAAAAAATAGGGCTGGGATATAGCTTGGAGGTATAATGCCCCTGAGTTCAATCCCTAGTACTGCAAAAAATAAATAAATAAATAAAATAACAGGTCCAATTTCCATTATATATGAATTCACCTTTCTAATATACAGCCTTGCTTACTATTTGTGGGGTGATGGAAGCTTATAGACTGTGTGTCCTGAACCCACCTCCAGGGAAAGGTGCTGTTGTGCTTAATATAATTGAATGTACCATGTGATGTGCCCCAGGAGAGGAACCCACTCCCCTACATCCTACATTTTTATAAGGAAGTCAGGAGGTGAGAGGAAGTACCCGAGCAGTCTTGTGTCAACTGAAAGTCCTTGAAGTACTTGAGATGACACAGAGTAAGACTTTTCTGGCAAAAGGAACATCCTTCTCTCAAACATCATGCAGGCATGGGAGTTCACACACTCATGCTGGAATCAGCCAGGGATATTGCAGCATTTGCTGAGGAACCAGCTTATGACTAGGCTACCTAAGGTAGGAAGCTATCAAGGCCACTTAGTAAACAAATGGGCTTATGTCTCCTCTGAAAAGTATTTTAAGAGATTCATAGAGGAGATCCAATCTCTGTAGGATGGTATGCTTTATCCAAGCAGTTACAGAACATTAGCCAAAGGAAGGGAGCCATTTCTTAGATTAAATATGGTAGGGGGGAAAGTCAAGTGAAAAAGTTGAAGGAAAAATAAAAGAAAATGTTTCACTGAAGAAAGCTAACACTTGTCAGGTACTGGCTCTAAGCATCGGACATACCAAAAAAGATTGGCTTGAGTTGTGTGATTTTCTTTTCTTTCTTCCCTTCATTTTATGATTGTCTAACTTTATTCAAGCAGAATTATGCATAATTTCAATGGAATAGGACGAATTTTTCATGTACACTAAAGGGACAATCAATCTCAATATAGTTTGTATATATTCAAATATATGTCATATTTGTCTTTATTTCTGAAGTCATGGTTACAGGTCTCACAACATAGTAAAATATCATTCATCTCTCATTTTTTTTATTGGTGCATTGTAATCAAACATCCTTGTGAGGTACAAGCTGGTAGAGCATACATGCCCACTTCACTCATTTAACCCTTCCCCAATTCCTGCCCCATTTACTCCCACTCCCTCCTTTTCATGTTTAGTTTAGTGGTTTACTTTGATATGTTTTTGAATGTACACCATGTGCATTAGGGTATTTCCCTTTCCCCCCTCCCATCACCTTCAGCTAAGTCACCTTCTTTTCTCATCTAAGGTTTCTCCTTCGTCTGGAGTCCCTCTTATGACCCACTTTCTTCCTAGTTTCCACATATTAGGGAGATCATCTGAATTTTTAATTTTTGTGACTGACTAATCTCACTTAACACAATGTTTTCCAGTTCCATCCATTTCCCTGCAAATGACATGATTGTCCATCAACAGATGAATGGATTACAAAACTATGAGATATATACACAATGGAATTTTACTCAGCCATGAAGAAGAATAAAATCATGTCATTTTCTATGGGGAAAGAGATTAAAATCATTGAAACCTATATTTTGATTACACAAAAAATAGTTTTTTTCATATTTAGTTTTCAATATCATAGTTTCAGGTACAGTCTCTTGAAATTTCTCCTTAACGAGGTGTTACTATCCTCTGGATAAAGACTGGAAATACAGAAAGGCTGTGAAACAAGGTCACTAGATGCTTAAAGGAAAAGTGCCCTAGAAGAAGGCACTGTACCTCTGTAAAAGTCTCTAATCTCATAGGTAAAAGTGGCAATGATGGAGGCAGCAGCAGCATTGTGCAGAGCATTCGGTTGTCTGGCAGGGGGCAGTGCTGTCCAGAAACTCCAACATTGGTATCTACAGGGGGCAGAAGCTGCTTCCTGGAAGCTGGGAAAACTAGCTACCTCAGCCTTGGGACCTGTGGGCCCGCTTGGGAAACTTGCCAACAAATATCTTTTTGCCTTGTATTTTCATTTCCTCGTTTTCCCATCCTATTACTAGTTATTTAGGCTCTAGAATAGAACTATAAACCTAGGAATACTATTTTCAACATAATCAAAATGTAATGTTGAAGCCATATAGTAATGGCTTCAGACTTTTGGTCTGGGTAATTTTCTTTTGGATATAACATCATAAGCACAAGCAACAAAAGCAAAAATAGATAAGCAGGATTGCATCAAACTAAAAAGCTTCTGCACAACAAACAAAATAAAAAGATAATCTACGGAGAGGTAGAACACACTCGAAAACCATGTATTTCATAAGTGGTTAATGTCTACAATATATAAGAAATACAATTCAATAGCAAGAAAATAAATGGTCCAATTAAGAGAATGAGAAAAGCTGTGTGCATGTATTTTTGTAACACTCTGTACCCCAAGATGATGTAAAATTACAATGCACCAAATTTAAAAAAGAAAATGGGGAAAGGACCTGATTAGAGATTTCTCTGAAGACAACATATTAACAGCCAACAGGCATATGAAAAATGAAATGCAAATTAAAACCACATAGTACCATCACACTGGTTAGAATGGCTATTATTATTGTAGTGGTGGTGGTGGTACTGGGGATTGAACCCAGGTGTGTTATACCTCTGAACTATGCCCTCAGTCCTTTTTCAATTTTGTTTTTGTTTTTGTTTTTTTGTGTGTGGTACTGGGGATGGAACCCAGGAGCATTCTACCTCCAAGCTACACCCCCCAGCCCTATTTTTTTTATTCTTTATTTTGAAACAGGGTCTCACTAAGTTGCAGAGGGCCTCACTAAGAGCTGAGGCTGACTGTGAACCCGTAATCCTCCTGTCTCAGCCTCCCAAGTACTGGGATTACAAGTACATGCCACCACACCCAGCTTCCAACTTTTTTTTTTTTTTTTTTTTTTTTTTTTTTTTTTGCGGTACTGGGGATTGAACTCAGGGGCATTTTACCTCCGAGCTATACCCCCAGCCCTATGTTTTTTTTTTTATTCTTTATTTTGAAACAGGGTCTCACTAAGTTGTGGAGGGCCTCACTAATAGCTGAGGCTGGCCTCGAACCCGGATCCTCCGGTCTCAGCCTCCCAAGTACTGGGATTACAAGCATGCACCACCATGCTTGGCCTTTTTCAATTTTTTTATTTTGAAACAGTGTCTCACTAAGTTGCTGAGAGCCTGGTTAAGTTGCTGAGGCTTACCTCAAACCTGAGATCCTCCTGTCTTAGTTTCTCAAGTACTGGGATTACAAGCAACAGGCAACATGCCCAGATAGAGTGGCCATTACTCAAAAACAAAAGATAAATGTTGATGAAGATGTGGAGAAAAGGGAACTTTTGTATACTGTTGGCAGGAAGGTAAATTCGTATAGACACTATAGAAAATGGTATGGAAATTCCTCAAAAAAACTAAAAATAGAAATACTACATGACCTAGCAGTACTACTTCTTAGGTACATATACAAGGAAACTGAAATCACTAAGTCAAAGAGATAGCTGCATACTTGTGTTCACTGTAGCACTATTCACAATAGCCAAAATATGGAAGCAACCTAAGTATCCATCAAAAGATGAATCGATAAATGAAATGAGGTAGATACACATAGTGGAATACAGTTCAGCCTTTAAGAAAGAAATTCTGTCATTTAAGACAGAATGGATGAACTTGGAGAACATTATGCTAAGTGAAATAAGCCCAGAATAGAAAAAAAAACTGCATAGTCTCACTAAAATGCAGAATCTGAAAAAAATTAAACTCATAGAAGTATAGAAGAGTTGCTAGAGGAGGATCATAGGTTTGAGGCCAGCCTCATCAACTGAGCAAGACCTTGTTTCGAAATAAAAAATAAAAAAGGCGCCAGGCATGGTGGCACATTCCCGTAATCCCAGTACTTGGGAGGCTTAGACAGGAGGATCACAGATTCGAGGACAACCTCAAACACGTAGCAAGACTCTCAACAACTTAGCGAGACCCTATTTCAAAATAAAAAATAAAATAGGACTGGGGTGTAGTTCAGAGGTAGAATGCCTCCAAGTTTAATCCCCAGTACACACACACACACACACACACAATAATAATAATAATAATAAAGAAAAAAATTTAAAGGGCTGGAGTGTAGCTCAGTGGTAAAATATCACTAAGGTTCAATTCCCAGTACCAAAAAAAAAAAAAAAAATGAAGGCTAGGCTAGGGTGGGGGTGGTGGGAAAACAAAGATATTAAAGGATATAAAATTCTAGTTATAAAGGAATAATTGGGATCTAGTGCACAAAAGGTGATAAATACGGGAGGAGATATGTTATGTCAAAACTTTGCATTATATTCCATAAATATGCAACTGTCAATAAACTTTTTATTTTTTTTATTTATTTATTTATTTTGTGGTACTAGGGATTGAACTCAGGGGCATTCTACCTCCGAGCTACACCCCCAGTCCTATTTTTTATTCTTTATTTTGAAACCGAGTCTCACTAAGTTGCGGAGTGCCTCACTAGGTAGCTGAGGCTGGCAGCGAACCCGGATCCTCCAGTCTCACTCTCCTGAATTCTGGGATTACAAGCGTGCGCCACCACGCCCGGCTCAATAAACTTTTTAAATGATTAAAAATATAATGTTTTGCATTATTGTTCTTTTTTTTTTCTTTTTTTCTTTCTTTTTTTTTTTTGCGGTACTGGACCCCCAGCCCTATTTTTTATTCTTTATTTTGAAACCGAGTCTCACTAAGTTGCGGAGTGCCTCACTAGGTAGCTGAGGCTGGCCGCGAACCCGGATCCTCCAGTCTCAGCCTCCCAAATGCTGGGATTACAAGCATGCGCCACAACGCTCAGCTTATGTTTTGCATTATTGTAGCCCTCTGTTTTTCTTCTAACATTCACTGGACATTGATCTGGTAAGGCCCTGCAAGTTTGTTAGAGTTGAACCAAGTATCAAATCAATAAGTTTCTTTAGAAATTTTGTCCTTGGAGACATTGAACAGGTCCAATATCCAGTGGGATAGAAGTGTAGAGAATGAAGCTCAATGGCCAATATTAATAAGAGTGGACATGAGAAGGGATTGTAAGTCTTCCCAATAGTTTGGAAGACCTTCACTTCATCATTTCTTTTAATATGCTAGCCTCCTCCAACTCCTGCTCTTTGATATCCTGGAATGTAGAGCTTCCCTGGTACAATATATTCTCAAAATAGTCTCTAGTGTCCAGTGCTATTCTGGGTAGAGTGATCTTCAGGACTCAGAGGGGAGAGAGAAGGGAGAGGAGAGGAGAAGAGAGGAGAGGGGAAAAGAGGGGAGAAGAGGCTAGAGAGGCCAGAGGGGAGAGCGAGAGATTGAGATTGATTGGGGGCTTAACAGCTAATTGTACGGACTTTTAGAACAACTCCTTTAACTTCAGCACCACTCCTCACTCAGCTTACCTTCTAAGGTACAGTCTTTTGTCTTGAGCATTTCCTTCTTAGCAGCACAAACCAGAATACTTTTCATGGCATTCCCTCTCATCAGTGCTTGCTATTAGAAAGGAGGTAGGGAGCCAAAAACATCTCTTTCCTAGCTTTCAAAGGTATGCTGATATTTTCCCACTGTTGGCTCCTCTTCTTTCTGCCTGTTTCTTTAAAGAACCAAATTTAAATAATAATTTCACAATAAGTATTAAGCCCCAGAGGAAAAATATCTCTAGTCCAACATGTTTAAGCATAAATATACCTCCTCCCATTGGGTTTTATAAAATTTTACCCAGTAACATTAACTGCTTTCATTTAGATTTTTATTTTGAAATACAAATGGCTTGACATTTACTTCTCAAATCAATATATTTACTGTTGCTTCCTCTTCCCCTCCCTTTCCTTTAGCAATCTGATTTTTATTTATTATCTTGTCCTTCTTGCCACTAACAATGTAAAACTCAATGTATAAACACTATTAGAACAACTGATGTGTCTGACACCTTTGTTGAAAATAAATTGGCCATAAGTGTGTGGATTTGTTTCTGTATCTTATATTCTGTTCCATTGGTCTATGTGTCTGTTTTTGTGTTGGTGCTATGCTGGTTTTATTACTATAGCTCTGTAGTATAATTTGAAGTCAGGAATTGTGATGCTTCCTGCATGGTTCTTATTCCTGATAATTGCTTTGGCTATTCTGGGTCTTCTGTTTCTCCATATGAAATTTTACTCAGCAATAAAAAGGAACAAATTTATGTCATTTGCAAAAAAAAAAATGGAAGGACCTGGAAAACATAATGTTAAGTGAGACTAACCAGTCACAGAAAGTGAAGGATCATACGTTTTCTCTAGTATGCACAAGCTAGGGAGTAATTGGGATACCAGAGGGACTCCAGACAATTGAGTAGAAACCTCAGTGGAGCCAGGGAGGTGGTCTAAGGGAAGGGGTGGGGAAAGACTGAGGTTCATTAATGGAAATACTACCATTGACTATGTGTACATAAGTGAATATACCAACATTAATCTCAGTAATCTGTATCAGGAAGGGTGGAAATGGGGAGTTGGGGTGGGCCCATCCAATGCTATGTGCATATATGTCACTGTCAACATGATTTACATTATGATGTGAGACTATAATGCACTAATAAAAGCACATTATATAAAGATAAATAAAAGTACTGAATAATGGCTCAGAACATTAGAGGGATTTAAAAAATTTAGAAGGATGAGTGATAGCCTCAGCAAGCTAGTGAGACCCTGTTTCAAAATAGAATAGTCAGATGTAGAATGCCCCTGGATTCTATCCCTAGTACCAACAAAAAGAAAACAATAGAAAGATGAGTGAGACAATCAAGATAGCTCCAACACATAACAATTGTACTCTACTTTTTCATTTCCTTCTTATTGCTTATTGTGATTTCAGCAGCATCTACCATCTTCCAAATTCCTTATTAATTTCCCTGGCTTCGTTTCTTCCTTCCATTTAAAATGTGCATTGGTAGAGCTCAGTATTTTCCCTATATCCATGTATTTTCTATGAGCTCTTCTTATACATGTGCTTTTTTTTTACTGCATCGTTGATATAATTGTTTTTAGTTTTCTTACTTAGGTTAAAATATTTCAAAGTTTTGTTTTATCCATGGCAATATGTTTCTTGTATTAGTCTGCCACATGTTATTCTCACTCTTTCCCTCTATTTCTTGTTTCCATCTGTAAACATGTCATGTGTTCTTTTCTTTTTAATTATATATCCTTAGTCCAGAAAAGCTCTCTTCTTCCAGTAAAAAATCCTATGCAAATTTGTGGTAGGCGATTGGGCCCTATTCTAAGCAAGGAAATGTTCATCCAATGGACATAGATTTTGCATAATTTGCATCCCTATGTCTACCTCTTCTCCCAAATGCCACATGGACAAAATATGGCTTGTCTGTGTGCATTACTGTTCAGCTTCTCCAAATTTTCCTCCAAGCACCAGGAAAGCTTTTGCAGCCAGGCTGTGCTTCCCATTCCTACTACTCCAATCAAAGAATTGAGGTCTTATATCTCAGAGTATGTTTCTCATCTTAAAGAAGTTAATTAGGCCAGCCTTTGTTGAGATCTATAGCCACAAGAATTCCCTCTTCAATTCCTCACATTTGTAATTCAGTTTGGTTATCACTCTTAGCATTCGTTCTACCAGTTTTGTGGTTTGGGCTTTTACTGAAAGCAAGACTACATTATATGCTCTAGTACTTAACTTCCAGGTCCCAGCATCCAGTGATATCATATGATCCAGTGATATATCATATGATAGTATAGAGACTATACCCTATTATAATGGAGGCTTTGACCTCTGAAGGAACATCATATTGGAGAAGCATGAGAATCTAGGTTCCTTATGGTTTCTAGTTTCCAAACTAAATTCAATCACCATCTGGACCTCTACATCTCACATCAAGTTTGGAGAAGAAATAAGAGGTCACTTCCCCAAATAGAATATTTCTTAAAAAGAGTGAGGAAGTAGGTGAAAGATAAAAGGAGAAAGATGCTGTCCTAAAATTTATTCATTTTCTTCCTGGAAAACTCAAGCTAAAAGAGACCCTTTAAAAAGAAAAAAGGGAAAGGTTTATGTAAAACTACTTTTAAAAAATATCATCCAAGAGCAATAGAGGTACACCTGAATGAACTTAGAATCCATGAAGATTTGGTGACTGGTAATTTGCTGCTAGAGGCAATATCTACCCAGAAGATTTAACAATCCTAAATTTCATGTACCAAACATCATACATAAAGCAATAAATGATAGAAATAAACTCATCACTATAGTTATAGTGACTTCAACATTCCCCTTTCAGCAGCTATTGGACAGGTATTAGTAAAGTTTAACAACATAATCAACAAAATGATCAAATTGACATATGCAAAACATATCACTAAACAACAGTGGAATATAAATTTTTGGTCTTGAGATCTTCAAGAAGCATTCCTCAAGATAGATAATATACTTGGCTATAAAACAAATTTAAAAGACTTGAAGTCATGCACAGTATTGTTCTCTAGCCATAATGGAAGGAAACAAAAGAAACAGAAAACATAAATGTTTCTAAATTTAGGAAAAATTAATACTTCTAAATTATGGGTCAAATTTAAGTTTCAAGGCAAATAAAAGCATGTAGAAGTTAATGGAAATTAAAACATATTAAATATGGGGGAAAATTCCACCCAAGATGGCATCTGAGTGAAACACCTCCCCTCAGGCTCTGTGAGATCGAACCAAATCTGCCATAAAAGCAGCTTCTTGACGGAAGGGGAAAAAAGCAACAAAAAAGCAAACAAAGCAACGAAAATTGAACTACAACTAAAGAAACCCCAGAAACCAGACCAGGAAGAGCAAAGGAGCCTGTCCACATGGCAGGGGCCCGAGGTCACCTCGGCGGCCATTAAGCCGCAGTCCAACTCGGGGGTCTACTAACATCGCTGCCTACCCAGCGACCAGGCATGGAGTAAGGGACTCCAGAACCCCACATCCTAACCAGGCAGTGGATCCCCGCACCTTCCACAGTGACCAGAACTCGTGGGATGACCAGTGTAAGCCCCCGTGGGACCATCCCAGCTCACCTCTCCCTCCAGAGCTGGAGCAGCAATCAACTGCTCCACAGAGCTTGAATCAAAACTGCCACAAAAGCAGTTTCTTGATGGAAGGAAAGAAAAGCAAAGCAGGAAAATAAAACTGAATAAAGCAACAAAAGCAGCTGAACAGAACCCAGGGAGAACAAAGGAGCCAACGTGCATACACGGCAGTGGTTCACTCCGAGAACCAGTGGCCACCATCTTGCCCGCTGCCCAGAGCAGGGTTTATTAGGACCAAGATCCCCAACGACCTCCTGCTCCCCCAGCGACCAGGGATGGAGTAAGTGACTACGGAACTCCATGCCCTAATCAGGCGGCATATTCCCACAGGATTAACAGTGAACAAGAACACCTGGGACAACCATCTTAAGCCTGTGGTGAGGAAACCCAGCTCACCCCTCCCACTGGAGCCAGAGCAGCAGGGATCTGTAAGTTGGATTGTACCCCCGGGGTGCAGGGGCCCCTATACTAAAGGACAGACTCAGTCATCCATCCTCCTAGCGATTGGATAGGAGCAGAACTGCGGGCAGGGACCCAGTACACACAGGGTATAGAGAACTTCCAGGCACCCTGGTAATGCCTGGCATTTAGATTGCACTCCCACCACCAGCAAAGGCAGAGAGAGAGAGACACAGACAGGCCCTGTGGAGAGCTCAGAGACACAAGCTTGCAGTGGGAGAGGCATCAGCAGAACCCCTTGCCTGCACTGACAGAGCAAATAAGAATACCAGAGACACACTTGAAAATTTAAGCTTTGTACTTACAAACTAGCAGTGTTTTTGTTTTTGTTTCTTGTTGCTTTTTGGTTTTGGGTTTTTTGTTTTCTTTTGTTTTTCATTTTTTTATGTGTGTGTTATGTTTTATTTGTATTTACTCTGTATTCACTTTGTATTGCCTTGATTTATTTATGTTTGTTTGGATGACTGGTTGCTTTGTTATTTTTTGCTTAGTTTGTTGAATCTCCGCCTTATCCCTTCTTACAAGCTTCCCTCCCTCTCTCCCACCTATATTCTTCTCGTCAACACTTTTTCTTTTCACTTTTCATTTTCCTTTTTTCCCTGTCTCATACCAAGATCATCTCATACTACCACACTTAAAACTCTACATTGACTACCAGAATCCCCCAACATATCCACTACCTCTAATCTTTACCATATATCACCTGAACACACTCAATCTCTTATTCCACTGGACCATACCCTCTATGTAACCCGATTCTTGAATTCATCACTGTGATTTCTCACCGAACCTTTACCACTGAAACAACCTGTCCCTGTATATACCAGCGGACACCTCTAAACCCCCACTGCAGAGATTGGACGAGAAAGCTTGCAAGAGCAGCAAAGATATAAATTTAAGAACAGCAAAACCATGGGAAGGAAAAACAGCAAAGAATCAATGAGCCACCACAACCCCACAATAACAGAACTCAACAACACTGAATGGCAGAGATTACCAGAAGACCAATTCAGATCTTTAATAGTAGAAATGATACAAAACTTCCAGAAAGAGTGCAGAGAGACTTGGAAATAAATAAAGGAGCAAATAAACAAAGAATCTGACACCCTGAACAGGAATCAAAGAGAAGCCTTGAAGGAAATTAAGGATGTGAAAGATGCAATAATTGAAGTGAAGGCATCGATACAAACAATAAACAGTAGATTAGACCACATGGAAAATAGAACATCACTCTTAGAAGATGACCAGTCCAAAACTGAATCTATAGTACATAATTTAGAAAAAAAAAATTCGACAGAATTAATTGGACATGGATGAGACCTGGGCCACTTTTAAAAGAGCTAACCTAGCCGGGCGTGGTGGCACACGCTTGTAATCCCAGCATTCGGGAGGCTGAGACCGGAGGATCTGGGTTCGCGGCCAGCCTCAGCTACCTAGTGAGGTCCTCCGCAACTTAGTGAGACTCGGTTTCAAAATAAAGAATAAAAAACAGGGCTGGGGGTATAGCTCGGAGGTAGAATGCCCCTGAGTTCAATCCCCAGTACCTCAAAAAAAAAAAAAAAAAAAGAAAGAAAGAGAAGTTGACACACAGGTACAGGAAACATATAGAACACTACCTCGAGACAACACCAAAGAAGAGGTTCACTACACCATGTAGTTATCAAGTTAACTAATGTAGAGGCTAAGGAGAGAATTCTAAAGGCAACAAAAGTAAAAGGTCAAGTGACATTTAGAGGCAAACCAATCAGAATCACTCCAGACCTCCCAAATCAAGTCATGAAAGCCTGGAGGGGCTGAAGTAACATATTCCAAACTCTGAAAGAAAATAACTTGCAGCCAAGATTCTTCTACCCAGCAAAACTCTCTCTCAAAATTGGTGGGGATATAAAAACCTTCCATGACAAACAGAAACTGAAAGAATTTATGTCTTCCAAACCAGCACTAGAGAAAATACTGAAAGAGATCGACTACAAAGAAGAACTAACAAGTAATCGTCAAAACAAAAGAAACGATAATTTCCAGGAAGCAAATAACTAAACAAAGAACACCACTGAAAACAGAAGTCAAAACTAAAAATGTCAGGAATTAAAAGTCATCTCTCAATAATCATACTGAATATAAATGTCTCAACTCCCAAATAAAAAGACACAAGTTGGCATAATGGATTAAAACCCAGAATCCATCTATATGTTGCCTGCAAGAAACACACCTTACAAGCAAAGATTCCTACAAACTAAAGGTAAAGGGCTGGAGAAAGGTAATCCATGCTAATGGAACTTGAAGACAAGCAGGAGTAGCAAACATGATATCAGATAAATTAGACTTCAAGCCTAATCGGAAGAGACAAAGCAGGTCATTTTTTACTAGTAAAAGGAACAATCCAGCAAGAGGAAATAACAATTATCAACATCTATGCCCCAAACATAGCTGCAGACACTTTCATAAATTTCTTCATGATAATAAAGTCACACATTTATCCCAATACACTAATATTGGAAGACTTCAATACTCCTATCACATCACTAGACCGATCTTCTAAACAAAAGGTCAGTAAAGATGCCTCAGACCTAAAGAATACCATAAACCAAATGGACCTATTAGACACATATAGACTCTTTCACCCAACTACAGCTGAATTCACATTTTCTCAGCTTCCCATGGAACTTTCTCCAAAATAGACCACAGTCTGGGCCACAAAGAGAGCAATGGCAAATTTTTAAAAATGTAACATAATTCCCTGCATCTTTTCAGACCACAATGGAGTGAAACTAGAAATCGGCCCCAAGAAGACCCAGAGTAACCATGTAAACACATGGAGACTGAACACCACACTGCGGAAAGAGGATTGGGTCATAGAAGAAGTAAGGGGAGAAATAAAAAATTCCTACAAACCAATGAAAACAGTGACACAATCTAGTGAAACCTTTGGGGCACTTTGAAGGCAGTACTAAGAGGAAAATTTATAGCACTGAGTGCCCACATAAGAAGAACAGAAAATCACCAAATAAATAACCTAATGACACAGCTCAAAGCACTTGAAAAACAAGAACAGTCTAACCCCAAAGCTAGTAGAAGACAGGAAATTATGAAAATCAGAGCAGAAATTAATTAAGTAGAGAATAAAAAAATACAGAAAATCAACAAAACCAAAAGCAGGTTTCTTGAAAAAATAAACAAGATAGATAAATCAAAAAATAAAATAAAATACTTATCTCTAAGTATTTTTTGGGTGCTATTGTGAGTGGAATTGTTTTCTGGATTTCTTCTAACACCAAAGCCAGTAGAAGACAGGAAGTTATGAAAATCAGAGCAAAACTTAATGAAATAGAGAATTAAAAAAATACAGAAAATCCACAAAACCAAAAGCTGGTTTCTTGAAAAAGTAAACAAGATAGATAAACCATTGGCCAACCTAACCAAAAGAAAGAGAGAGTCAACCAAAATTACTTAACCAAAAGAAAGAGAGAATCCACCCAAATTACCAAAATAAGAGATGAAAAAGTTGATATTACCACCGACAGTGTGGAAATACAAAGGATCATCAGAAACTATTTTGGAAAACTATACTCCAAAAAAATGGAAAATCTAGAAGAAATTGACAATTTTCTAGATACATATAACCTTCCTAAATTGAGTCAAGGAGAAATAGAAAACTTAAATCGACCAATAACAATCAAAGAGATAGAAACAGCAATAAATAGTTTACCATCAATCAAAAGCCCAGGGCCAGATGATTTTCCAAGTGAATTTTATAAAACATTTATAGAAGAGCTAATCACAATACTCCTCAAACTATTTTGTGAAACAGAAAGAAATGAGACCCTCCCAAATACATTATATGAAGCCAAAATCACATTAACACCAAAGCCAAATAAAGACAGCTCAGGAAAAGAAAACTATAGGCCTATATCATTGATGAACTTAGATGGAAAACCGCTAAACAAAATACTAGCAATGCACATTCAAAACCACATCAAGAAAATTATCCACCATGACCAAGTCAGGTTTATCCCAGGGATGCAAGGCTGGTTCAACATACAAAAAACAATAAACATAAACAGACTCAAAGATAAAAATCACATGATCATCTCAATCGATGCTGAAAAAGCATTTGACAAGATCCAACACCCATTCATGCTAAAAGCACTGCAGAGAATCAGAATAGAAGGAACATACCTCAACATCATAGATGCAATATACAATAGGCCCACAGCCAACATCATATTAAATGGAGAAAAACTGCAAAAGTTCCCACTAAAAACAGGAACAAGATAAGGATGTCCATTATCACCTCTTCTGTTCAATATAGTACTTGAGATTCTAGTCAGAGCAATAAGGTAAGAGAAGGAAATTAAAGTGGTAAAAATAGGGAAAGAAGAACTAAAACTATCCATTTTTGCAGATGACATGATACTATACTTAGAAGACTCAACAAACTCAACCAAAAAACTTATAGAACAGATCAACAAATTCAGCAGAGTGTCTGGATACAAAATAAATCTTCAAAAATCAGAAGCTTTCCTGTATGCTAATCATAAATCCTCTGAAACAGAAATCCAGAAAACAATTCCACTCACAGTAGCACCCTGAAAAATAAAATACTTAGGGAATAAACCTAACCAAAGAGATAAAACATGTCTATAAGGAAAACTACAAAAAGTTGAAAAAAGAAATTGATGAAGATGTTAGAAGATGGAAAGATCTTCCATGCTCTTGGATAGGCAGAATAAATATCATCAAAATGGCCATCCGCCCAAAAGTAATCTACAAATTCAATGCAATACCCATGAAACTACCAAGGTCACTCATTGCAGACATAGAAATATCAGTCCTTAAATTCATTTGGAACAACAAAAAGCCCAGGATAGCCAAAGTAGTTCTTAGCAACAAGAACCATGCACGAGGTATCAAAAAACCTGACTTCAAACTCTACTACAAAAACACAGTAATAAAAATAGCATGGTATTGGCACAAAAACAGACACATAGACCAATAGAGCAGAATAGAAGATTCAGAAACAGACCTATGTGCTTACAGTCAATTGATTTTTGACAAAGGAGCCAAAAACATACACTGGAAAAAAGATAGCCTCTTTAACAAATGGTGTTGGCAAAACTGGTTAATCATATGCAGGAAAATGGAAATAAACCCCACTTTCTCGCCCTGCACAAGAGTCAACTCAAGGTGGATCAAAGACCTGGAAATCAGGCCAGAGACCTTGCAGGTACTTGAAGAGGGCATGCACCCAACACTTCAACACATAGGCATAGGTAAAAACTTTCCCAACAAGATCCCAAAAGCACAAGCAACTCAAAGGAAGATCAATAAATAGGATTGCATTAAACTGAATCGCTTCTGTGCAGCTAAGGAAACTATCAAGAACCTCAACAGAGAACCCCCAGAGTGGGAGAAAACTTTTACCAGTTACTCTTCTGATAGAGGACTAATATCTGGGATATACAGAGAACTCAAGAAACTCACAGCTAAGAAAACAAATAACCCAATCAAAAAATGGGCAAAGGATCGAAATAGACACTGCACAAAAGAAGAAATACAAATGGTCAATAAATGTATGAGGAAATGTTCTACATCATTAGCAATCAGAGAGATGCAAATCAAAACTACCTTGAGATTTCATCTAACTCAATCAGAATGGGAATCATAAAAAACACGAACAACAACAGATGCTGGCAAGGGTGTGGAGAAGTGGGCACCCTAATACATTGTTGGTGGGATTGCAAATTAGTGCAACCACTTTGGAAAACAGTATGGAGGATCCTCAGATGAATGGGAATGAACCTACCATATGATCCAGCAATACCACTTCTGGGTATCTACCCAAAAGATTGGAAACCAAACTATCAGACCGACACGTGTATCTATGTTTATAGCTGCACCATTCACAATTGCCAAACTATAGAAGCAGCCAAGATGTCCATCGACAGATGAATGGATTACAAAACTATGGGATATGTACACAATGGAATTTTACTTTCTATAAAGAAGAACAAAATCATGTTATTTGCAGGGAAATGGATGCAACTGGAAAACATTATGTTAAGTTAGATTAGCCAGTCACAAAGAGTAAAAAAGCATATGTTCTCCCTCATATGCAGATGCTAGGGAGAAGATGGGGCATAAGAGGGACTCCAGATGAAAAAGGAGAAACCCTAGATAAGCAATGAAGTTGACTTAACTGAAGGGGATGGGCAGTGTGGGAGGGGGACACCCTAATGCCCATGATGTACTTTCACAAATATATCAAAGTCAATCACTAAACTGAACTTGAGAAGGAGGGAGGGAGAGGGAGTGGGGAGGGAATTGGGGAAGGGGTTAGATGAGAAATGTGTGCATATATGTCTTTATCAGCTTGTACCTAACAAAGATGTATAATTACAATGCACCAATTAATAAATAAAAAAATAAAAAATAAATTCAAATTAAAAAAATATGGGGGAATACAATCCAAGAAATGCTGAAAGAGAAGTTTATAGAATGAAATATTTACATCAGAAATGATAAAATCTCAAAACAATAATCTAAGTTTTTACCTTTAATAAACTATAAAAAGTAAAATCAAAGCAAGCTGCATGAATAAAATATAATAGAGAAGTCAACAAAATTGAAAATTGGAAAATAGAGGAAAAAAAACTCTGTGAAAGAGAAGTATAGTTCTCTGAAAGGAATCAATAAAACTGATAAATCTCTAGCCAGACCTTATAAAATAAAAGATACAAATCATCAATATCAGGGATGAAACAGGTAATATCAATATTGATCTTGCAGCCATCAAAAAGATAAGGAAACACTAGAAAACTTTCTGTTCATAAATTTGTCAACAAAGAAGAAATGATTTATTCCTCAAATATCCCAAACCACCAAAACAAGATGAATATGAATAACCCTATAATGACTAAGGAAATTGAATTCATAACTTAAAAGCACAGAAAGAAATCACCAGGCCCTGGTTTATTTGACAATTCTATCGGAAATTTAAAGAAGAGTTAACATCAATATTTCACAATCTCTTCCAGAAAATCAAAGACAAAAGACTTCTTCTCCACTCATCTTATGAGGCCAGCACTACTTGATATTAAAAAAAAAAAAAAGATATGTTCTGCATTACGGTCATTATCTTTCTTACATTAAGTGAAACCATCTATGTTGTTTCCTAAGGCTGCTGTAACAAAATAACACAAACTGAGTGTAACTATAAACACAGAAATTTATTCCTTCGCAGCTAAGGAGGCAATGTGTCAGCACGGTCACACTCTCTCTGAAGGTTGTAAGGGAGAATCTGTCCTATATCCTTTTCTTAACTTCTGGTGTTTCCTGAAATCCTTGGTATTCTTTGTAGACCCATCAGTCAAACCTCTCCTTTTTTTCATCACATGTATTTTCTTATAAAAACTTCAGTCATATTGGATTAGGATCCACCCTAATCCAGAATGACTTCATCTTAATGCAAATACATCTTCAAAAACCCTATTTCCAAATAAATTCACATTGATAGGTACTAGGAGTTAAGACTTCAACATATTTTCTAGGCCCATAACACCATTTGAATAAGTGGAAAATCATTCGTAAGGTTTGTTTAACAAGACTTCATTAAAGGAAGAAGAAGCACAGATGGTTGATGCCAAATCCTTATGATTTACTTTTAATAGCAATCATGTCTATGTAACCATGACATTAGCAGAATCAACACACTCCAAAATGTAATTATAAATGCAGTCCTGTTATCAGGAGCAGTGCCATTGCAAGCAGAGGAAATACAAATAGTTGTCCAATTTCAGTCAATTTATCTATGACTTCAATGATGGTTTACAACCATTTACTTGCAATGCCTGAGTGCCAACAAAACAAAAGAGTGTTTGCTAATTCCTGTGACTGGAAGGTTTGAACTACAGTCATTTACTATCTCATTCCTTCAAAAGCTCACACTTTCTCATCATCACTCACCAAGCAGCACAGTATATCAGAGTCTGAACAGAAAAACATAAGCTACTTTAGATAACTCCAACAGATGGAATTGAACACAATGAACTGTTCCTACAAATGAGAAGCAACCTAGAAATGGGCAAAACACTCCTGCAACTTTTCCATTAGTAATACTTTTGTATTGCCTTTTAAAAATAAAAACAAAAAGCATTTTATTTAACTGGAATAGACAAATTCTGTAAACTAAGATATCACTAAGGTAAAAATTAAAAACATTTCCAAGAGAATCATATAAAATTTCATTAGAACTAATAATGGGAGAGGTTAATATATAACAAGTCAAATATTAAAAAGGTAAAAGAGAATCCTGGAGTTTAAAATTATTATGAAAAGGCTCATATATATTAGGTACAAACCATTAAAGTAAACATTTATGTAAAAAAGAAAAGTGAAGAAATATGACAAAAGTTAAATTCTTTAAATTTACAGAAGTTTACCTGTTGGAAATATAATGTCAACTGTTATATATATGTTTTACATACAATGCCTTCCAGATTAATTTTAAATGAATCAATTTTTATTTGCATTTATTATGTCTAACATTCCACTGCTGATATTGTATGCTTGTTGCATATAAAAGGAAGACAGTTCAAGATCCAACAAATGTAAAAATAAATATACCCAGATAATGAAGTGGTAAGAATAGCTTACATAGTTCAATATGTTGTTGTGCAAAAACCCTTTGTGAATTGTTACAAGTGTTAAGGGGTGTGTCTGTTTTTATTTCTTAAAATAATAGAATTTGAGAGAATAGATTAGGGTTTAGGAATGGAATGGGAATACATTTTTCTATTTAAAATTTTGTTGTGGGCTAACCTAAGGCCCTAGCCTTAGCATAAATAACTCCATGTTGCTACCCTAGATGACCCAGCTAGTCACACATAACTGCTTGTTTGGCTTCTGTAATTTCTGCCTGACTCACACCTGCAGGAACAGCTGGTTAGAAATTTTTCATCCTTGTCACAACCAGGTTGTAACAAGGATCCATCTTTGTCACAACCAGGGTATGTGTATAATAGAAGGGGTTGACATAGTTTATTGAGCTTATGCACAATACTGTTTTGTGCCTTCTGGAAGTTATGCTTGGCTACCACCCCTGCTGTGCCATCCTGCTGTGAGAACCTAAACTTTTCACTGTGAGCTTACAGTTTGTCTGTATAAAAGTAGCCCAAAATGGCCATTCAGCACTGCACTCCGGTTCAGTGTCCAATGTGGTTCTGGACGGTAAATAAAGACTTTCTTTTGGCTATTTTTAGGTCTGAGTGGTCTTCCCTGGCAGTCCTACCTCATAACAGTCTTAGCTTTGGAATTTCCAAAAATTGCTACCAGCATATTTTTAGGAAAAATAATATGCAGAAAATATTCTTCTGATATTCTGAAAACCTCGTAGAAAATGAGATGCATGAGCCTCAAGCATTTTTCTTTTTTAAAATATTTTTATTGGTGCATTATAATCATACATTTCTGTGAGGTACAAGCTGGTAGAGGCATACATGCACACTTCACTCATTTAACCCTGACCCAATTCTTGCCCCATTCCCTCCCCCCTCCTTCCTTCCCATGTTCAGGTCAGTGGTTGACTTTGATATGTTTGTGGATGTACATCTTGTACATTAGGGTGTTTCCCTCCCCTCCCATCACCTTCGATTAGATCACCTTCTTTGTTCATCTAAGGTTTCTCCTTCTTAATCTAGAGTCCCTCTTATGTCCCACTTTCTCCCTAGCTTCCGCATATTAGGGAGAGCATACAATTTTTTTACTTTTTGTAACTGAATAATCTCACTTAGCATAATATTCTCCAGTTCCATCAATTTCCCTGAAAATTACATGATTTTATTCTTCTTTATGGCTGAATAAAATTCCATTGTGTACAAATTCCACAGTTTTATAATCCATTCATCAGTTGGTGGACATCTTGGCTGATTCCATAGTTTGGCAATTGTGAATTGTGTGGCTATAAACTTAGGTACATATGCATTAGTATAGTAATTTGGTTTACGTTCTTTTGGGTAGATACCCAGAAGTGGTATTGCTGGCTCATATGGTAGGTTCATTCCCATTCGTCTGAGGATCCTCCATACTGTTTTCCAAAGTGGTTGCACTAATCTGCAATACCACCAACAGTGTATTACAGAGTTGGGTCTATATTTATTAGAAACTTAGAGAAGCTGCTTTTACTAAAAGCACTGACTCTTTCCTTAGGCTTGCAGATGCCCAGTGAGTAACTGAAAGCATGATAAAGCTTGGCATCTCTGCCTTCATTTTCTATCTGTCTCCTTACCTTAAACTTTGATCAGGTTCCTTCTCAGCTCTGAACATAGGGATGTTAATTATTTAAGGGAAAGTTCATTTAAAAACTAGTAATATAAGGTTTATTAGCCCTAAATTTACCTAAGCTAGCTTATCCCCTTTCAAGACTGAGGAAAGATTTACAGCATCCTGTTTCAGATCCCTGTAGTGGTACCTAAAAGTCTTCAGTTTTTGTTCTATACATTCCAGGAATAGCAGGAGCAATAATCTCATGGGAATTGAATTGTCTGCTTCCAGGATCACAGATGGGATGAACATCCTGAGCAAAATGTGAAAATTGACCCCTTCAAGCAATACAGAACTTCTCTAGAGCTACTTTGCAGAACCAGAAATGAGAGAATGCCCAACCAAGATCAGTTTGACCAAGACCACTAATTATGCATACCTTTTGCTCCCTGCTCCAGCATTTTCTCCATTTAAACCTAAAGTTACTTTACCTAACCCTAAGCCATCCTGAAGATAGGGCTGTAATGCTGGAACCCTGGTTCAAAACAGCATCTCCAATATATGAAAGTAACATGTAGCAACTTGCAAGGTAGTTGCTGGTTCACAAATTGAACACAGAGTTGTGGGAAAAGGGACAGTGGAGAGACTCCACTAAACAAAGGCTAATGCCATTCTCTAGTTACGGAGTAATTTGATGGACCAGTCCTAGGTGGGGCTCGTGTATTCTAACAATCATAACACAAGTAACACTGCTATTTTGAAACACAGTGACTATGTTGCCACCACGCCTTTCCAGCCCCACACCTGAATTTCTTCAGCTGGGTTCAAAACCAAAATCAACACTAAATGGATAGATCATAGACTTGGACACACACTGGGTTTCAGTGGGTATCTGGAAGATGTGGTCAAACAGCCACAGAAGATATTTTAACAAGTTGCAGACTCTGGCTTTCTGCTAATTTAGTTCCTCATTTCACAGACCTCAAATAGCTTTCATGTTCTAGAGAGAGAGAGAGGTGACTAAAATAGTTCCCTGCCTCTTAAGAATTATTATGTCTAATAGCTGAGACAGACTTTATTATATTGGATTTTAAGTGCTATAGTATAAATATTCACCAAGACCTGTGGCTATAAAAAGCAAATGTTTGATGGTACTGCATGAAGCAGAGGGTATTCATAATGGCACTTGAGTTCTATGCCTTCCCTAAACAGGATCAAATTACTTGATAGACTGTCAGATATTACCTAGTATATTTTTAAGTATTAAAGAGTCTCACTGGGTTATTCATGCTCAAGAAGATAGTGGCTCAGGCAGTCATAGGAACTGAGACTCAAGTCAGATGCTAGAAATTTAAACAGCTTTCATCTTGGGAGTGTGAGGTATGCTTTCCCAAAGTCCCATAGAGCTCTGTTTGGAGTAAAAAAACTAGTAGAAAAGAGCTGAAAGCCACTTGATAATGATGAAATAATACCCAAGAGTTTGAGCAATCCAAGGCTATAAGTGGACACAAGGTAACTCCTAAGGAGTGTATCTAAGCTCAAAACAAACTTTGGGATCCTATTCCTTTCATCTGATAGCAGTATGGCCCATTTAGCAAATACCAGGTACTTGTTCAGGGTGAAAAACAAATATCAAAGGGTACCTGAGGTTAACAATAGATGTTCATTGACTTCAGTGATTAGTTTCCTCAAATCAAGGCAGCATAATATCCCAATTTTATTTATTTTTTGGCTGAACTGGGAATTGAACCCAGGGACATTCTACCTCTAAGCTACACCCTTAACCCTATTTGTTATTCTTTATTTTTAAATGGGGTCTCACTAAGTTGCAGATGGCCTCACTAAGTAGCTGAGGCTGACCATGAACCTGCAATCCTCCTGTCTCAGCCTCCCAAGTACTGGGATTACAAGCATGCACCACCACACCTGGCCATTATCTCAATTTTAAAATGGGGAAAGACACCAATATCTAGTTCCTGGCTTTGACATTCTATGATAGTTATATAAGATCTTACCATTAGGGGAAATGAGTGAAGGGCACATAGGACACTCTGTACTAATTTTGCAACTTCTCAGGAATTTATAATTTAAACTATATTTATGCATTGTAATCTTACATCAGAGTGCTAGTGATATACATGCACACAGTACTTGGTGAATTTCACCCCTACTTCCTCCCCACTCCCTCCTCTTCCCATTCTTTCATCATTTAAAAAAATTATATGCTTTTTCTGGTGCATTGTAGTCTCACATCATAATGTAGTTCAGAATGAGAGTGACATACATGCATGCACACAGCACTTGGTGGACTTCTCCCCAGCTTCCTCCCCACTCCCTTTCCTTCCCACACATGATATTGAGAATGACATTGTAAAAGTCAAGTAAAGGAGTCTCAGAGATCTTGCCCAAAATCTTAGATCTTTTGAAACCTTGTAATTAGATCCCAGGCCTGAAAAAACTTGTCTAACTAGCTTATCAAATATGCTGGCACAGTGGGGATCACCCCAACCCATGAACTAAAGGCCAAAATACAAAATCTATCCTATAATTGAGATTTTTAAGTTATGTATCTATAATAACCATGGAGTCTAACTTGATTGGAAAAGGTTCTTTTTTTCTTAATGGCAAAATTAAACTGTAAATTAATAATCTTTTCTTAAATATAAACGTTAAATGTCTAAGACTTTAGCTTAGACAAAAATGACTTATTAATTTTTTAAAAAATATTAGCTTTGACATACAAGTTGTTTATGAAAAATTAACCCACTTAAGATATGCAAATCAGTGGTTTTTCAGTATATTCATGAAGTTGTACAGCTATCACCACTACCTGATTTCCAAACATATAACCCCAAGAAGCAACCCCCTACTTGTTAGTAATCATTCCCTTTCCCCCATCTTGTAGAAAGTACTAATCTATTTTGTTTTATTCATTTGTTTATTCTGGATATTTCATATAATGGAATTATACAACATGTCGCCTTATGTGACTGGATTTTTTCACTTAGCATGTTTTCAAGGTTCGTTCCTTTTATTGCCAAATAATAGTCCTGCTATATAGATAGGCCAAATTGTATCCATTCAAGTGATGGACATTTTGGGTTTTTGCTCACTTTTTTGACTATTAGGAATAATGCTGTTATGAATGTTTATGTACAGTTTTTTCTGTGTGTGTGTGTTTCTGTGTGTGTGGTCGTGTTTTAAATTCTCTTAGATACATACCTAAGATTGGAATTGCTAGATCACGTGGGAATTCTATATTTAACATTTTAAGGCACTGTCACACTCTTTTCCACAACAGAAGTAAATATGGCTGGGGGTGTAGCTCAGAGGTAGAATGCCCCTGGATTCAATCTCCAGTGCCAACAAACAAAAAACAAATAAATAAATAAATAAATAAATAAATAAATAAATAAATAAATAAATAAGAAAGAAAGAAAAAAAAGGAAAGAAAGAAACTATTTTTTAGAGTTAATACAGTACCATATTTACTCCATCCACCACCTTTTGAAAACACTTTACAACTCCACAGAAAAAACCATTTTATTTCTAATCCAAGGCACATTTTGAGGATAAACTCAAGGCTTAAATTGACACCAATTTCTCCTCCCCATCACCCCCAGTCTTCCATGGTACATTGGTAGGGTTTGAGAAATATCTATGCAGTTTTATTTCCAATGAATGACATCAATGTTGAATGTACTTCACTTTGGCAAGCAATTGTCCACCTCACAACAGTTCCATACCAATGATAGCTTATATCCTTCCAATATCCACCACTGAATGCTTAGCAAATGGATAGTACCTGGGGGATATGATTCCTGCCCAATATCATAGGACTTAGAGTTCCCTAACTACCACTATTCATTTGGCTTCCTCACATCAGCAGGCTCTCTTACCCAGGATTTTTGAACTAGCTACCATCATGAATATAATGGATTATCTTTTTTTCTTGATTGTTGTTGTGCTGGAGATGTAACCTAGGTCTCAAGAAAGCTAGGCAAGCACTGTACCACTGAGCTACATGGTTAACCCCCAGAATGGATCATCTTTAGGACTAGGGATAGGGATGTACCTCAGTGGTAGAGCACATTCAATCCCCAACACACACACATACACACACACACACACACACACACACACACACACACACACACACGGATTATCCTCTGATTTGGCAACTTTAATTTTTTTTTTATTATTCCTTTTTCAGTCAGGATTTAATTCTCTTGTCCAGACTGGCCTCCAACTCCTCAGCTCAAGCAATCCTTCTGCCTCAGCCTCCCAAGTAGCTGAGCAGACTGTTTTGGTTTTTTATTTTTGAGGTATGTTTCTTTTTTATTATTATTATTCGTGCATTGTAAACATACATCTTTGTTAGGTACAGATTGATAACAACATATGTGCCCACATTTCTCATTTGACCCCTTCTCCAAATTCCCACCCTGCTCCCTCACCCTCCCTCCCTCTCAAGTTCAGTTTAGTAAGTAACCTTGATATACATTAGGGTGCCCCCCATCCGTCCCCTTCGGTTAAATCAACTTCTTTGCTTATCAAGGGTCTCTCCTTTTCCATCTGGAGACCATCTTATGCCCCATCTTCTCCCTAGTGTCCGCATATTAGGGAGAACATATGCTTCTTTACTCTTTGTGACTAGCTAATCTCACTTAACATAATGTTTTCCAGTTACATCCATTTCCCTGCAAATAACATGATTTTGTTCTTCTTTATAGAGAGTAAAATTCCATTGTGTACATATCCCATAGTTTTGTAATCCATTCATCTGTCGATGGACATCTTGGTTGCTTTCATAGTTTGGCTATTGTGAATTGTGCAGCTATAAACATAGATACACATGCATCAGTCTGATAGTTTGGTTTCCATTCTTTTGGGTATATACCCAGAAGGGGTATTGCTGGATCATATGGTAGGTTTATTCCCATTCGTCTGAAAATCCTCCATACTGTTTTCCAAAGTGGTTGCACTAGTTTGCAATATCACCAACAATGTATTAGAGTTCCCACTTTGCCACATCCTCGCCAGCCGTTCCCACTTTTCCACATCCTCGCTAACACTTCAACACATAGGCACAGGTAAAAAACTTTCTCAACAAGACCTCAAAAGCACAAGCAACTCAAAGGAAGATCAATACATGGGACTGCATTAAACTGAAGAGCTTCTGTGCAGCAAAGGATACTATCAAGAACTTCAACAGAGAGCCTACAGAGTGGGAGATTTTTGCCAGTTACTCTTCAGATAGAGGTCTAATATCTAGGATATACAAAGAACTCAAGATAATCACAGCCAAGAAAGCAAATAACCCAATCAAAAAATGGGCAAAGGATCTAAATAGACACTGCACAAAAGAAGAAATACAAATGGCCAATAAATGTATGAGGAAATGTTCAATATCATTAGCAATCAGAGAGATGCAAATCAAAACTACCTTGAGATTTCACCTAACTCCAATCAGAATGGGCAGACTGTTAAATCCCACCCAGGTAAGCAACATAACTTTTTGATTGGCCACTTATGTTTAAAATTTCTTATATCTAAGTGGGGTTTTTTTGTTGTTTTGGTTTGGTTTTGTGTGGTACTAGGGATTGAACCCAAGGGGATTCTTCTACTCCTGAGCTACACCCCTAGATGTTTTTATTTTTTGTTTTGAAACAGTGTCTCACTAGGTTGTTGAGTCTCACTAAGTTGTCGTGGCTGGCCTTGAACCTAAGATCCTCTTGTCTCAGCCTCCCAAGTACTGGGATTATAGATGTGCACCACCAGGCCTGACTATGTCTAAGTTTTACTCATGAAACGTGGCTCTTTCCTTGTCTAGACCTCTAATCAGCTTCCTGTGGAATCTGTGGAGCCCATTTTATTACGATTCGGTGCTGTCGTGTCATGGGTTCTTGTCTTCTGCCCATTTAGAAAAAATGAACTGGGACAACATTTAATTGCAAAGCTTAAAGTAGTATTTGTTAGAAGTAGAAGAGAAATAGTACTGTACCTGAGAGGAAGTACAGTGGAGTGCTCGAGGGAGACACTGATGACCCCCTGAAGACCCCGGTCTTAAATAGATTTTTTTTAATCAGGTTCCCACAACAACAAGGCAATGGCTTACTTTTTCATTCTAGCTTTCTTTTTTGTACAAGGATGGGCCAGTCGGACATCTTAAATCAGGGTTTAGCTACCTGAGAAAATACAGGGTGCCTTTTGAACATCCCCCCTTAAGTCCTAGGGTCTTGTAACTTTCTTATCTTGTTACCATACCTATCCAACTTTTAAGAAGCTGCTGGGTCATATGGTACCATATGACCCAGCAGTACCACTACTGGGTATATACCCAAAAGAATGGAAACCAAACTATCAGACTGATGCATGTGTATCTATGTTTATAGCTGCACAATTCACAATAGCCAAACTATGGAAGCAGCCAAGATGTCCATCGACAGATGAATGGATTACAAAACTATGGGATATGTACACAATGGAATTTTACTCCGCCATAAAGAAGAACAAAATCATGTTATTTGCAGGGAAATGGATGCAACTGGAAAACATTATGTTAAGTGAGATTAGTCAGTCACAAAGAGTAAAGAAGCATATGTTCTCCCTAATATGTGGATGCTAGGGAGAAGATGGGGCATAAGAGGGTCTCCAGATGAAAAAGGAGAGACCCTCGAAAGCAAAGAAGTTGATTTAATCGAAGGGGAGGGACAGGGAGGGGGGACACCCTAAGGCACATGATATACTTTCGCAACTCTATCAAGGTCACTCACTGAATTGAACCTGAGAGGGAGGGAGGGCGAGGGAGCGGGGTGGGAATTGGGGAAGGGGTCAAATGAGAAATGTGTGCAAATATGTCGTTAACAATTTGTACCTAACAAAGTTGTATGCTTACAATGCACGAATTTCTACAATAAAAAAAAGAAACTGCCTGTTTAAACCCTTTAAATGCCTGCTCTGCTTTAGGACAGAGCATAATATGAAATCATCCATCCATAACGGGATCACTTTGGCTTATCAGTCTGCCTCAGTTCTCTATATAGAAACAGATTTTCTATATTCACCCTGTTATCTTGCCTTTCTTTTTTATTCATAGGAGTTTGCACTGGTTTTAGACCCCAAAGGCTATGTGATGGCCTTAACTGTGATGGCCACAGTTAAGCTGAATGCCTATTCTGAGACTACACACCCAGTGAGTTCTTGGAAAACAAACTTCTAGGAATGCCCAATAAAATTTAAATGGAAATACAGCCAAATTGCGCCCCCACCTGTCAAGGAGTAACAGTGCAGCTGGATAAATCTGCAAAGTAAAACCTGATTAGAAGCACCAAAGCTCTGGCCTCTGGCAACCAAATGGGAAAGTCTGCAAAATGTCAGGTTCCAAGAGAATTTATGCACACATAATGAAATAATCTACTCTTCCATGAGATGGGAAACTGAGAAGGAGTCAGACATACACATTGTAACACAGCAAGACAGAGGCAAAGTTAAGGTCCTTACAAGGCAAATCAAGCTTCCAGTGTTATAATGAATATGACTTAATGAATCTAAGGCTCAGTTTTTCTACACAGCTAATTATTTAGGCGTTTTAGAACAAACTGGAGGTATTTAAGAGGTAGAAGTAATCACTTATGGGTTAATAATAAAGTCTGAATCAGTGTTTTAGAAACACAAAGGGATTACCAACAGTAAACTTTAACTTTTTAGCTATTATAGGCATGGGGATCTATGGTGTGTGGCCAAAGAAAGGCTGTTGATTCTAAAAATCAGGCCAGACTGCTTTTCATAAATGTTCTATGTCATGAATGAAGTTGTCTCTCCAAAGGTTAACTTATTTGACCACTGAAGATCAATATCAGGTCATGGCCAAGACTAAGCAGTTTCTTGAAAAAAATACTATTTTCCATGAAAAATCTGGGTCTAGAAGAGAACAGAAAAGTATTTTAATTTCTTCCTTATTTTCAAATGGAAGATTAAGCCCATTGTACATAGGAATTGGTAACTTAGAGAGCACGTCAACTTAGAAAACAACCCAAAACATCCAACAGACTATACTCTCTTTCCTCTGGCAAAATTCATGTATTTCTAGGGAATAATTTTCCCTGGGAAATCAAGCCATCCATTGGCCATCTCTCTTGGTTCAAGCAGCTTTAAATTGCTAAAGACAAATCTATAGTCCAACAAAGTCAGGTCTGTTGGGTTCATAGCAATAAGGGAGACTGGGCAACAGAGGAGTTATGGGGTGACTCTATATTTGGAATATTGTATCTTGAACCCCCGGCTGCTTTTCAATTACTCAGCCTCCAAGCAAGAGTAGGGGATTTCATGTTACTAATCTAATTTCAAACACTTAATTTTCTGATAATGTATAATTTTCAGAAGACTAAGTTTCTTATAATGTATAATTTTCTGAAGACAAAGTTTCTTAGTAAGAAAGTAGTTATTAGCTGGGCATGGTGGTGCACGCTTGTAATCCCAGTACTAGGTAAGCTGAGACCGGAGGATCCAGGTTCGCAGCCAGCTTCAGCTACTTAATGAGGCACTCCACAATTTAGTGAAAATCTGTTTCAAAATGAAGAATAAAAAATAGGGCTGGGGATGTAGCTCAGAGGTAGAATGCCCCTGAGTTCAATCCCCAGTACTGCACAAAAAAAGAAAGTAGTTATTCACTCAGGTGCCACTTAATAACTACAGTGACCTGAAGAGAAATGTCCTTTCCTGATAATTTACAGATGGTATTATATGTCTCTATTGAACCAACTTCATGAATGGTGGGGCAGATTTTTACCTCCTCACTCCAAGATAATTTTTACTATATTACATTGAAACAGCCCCATGACTTTCTGTTGTTCAGTCTTCTTTATTTCAGCACATCAACAAACCTGCCCTGTTTGGACACAGTATAGAAAATTTCATAAAATTAAGTCTTTGTCCAGTTCTCATTGGTATAAAAAGTTCTAAGAGTACTATGACAGGAAAAACTGAGGTAATTTGACCCCCAAAACCAAGAGCTTTCTCTTGAATTCTAAGCTGGATGTGGTGGTGCATACCTGTAATCCCAGCACTGGAGAGTCTGGGAAAGGACAATGGCAGGTTTGAGGTCAGCCTCAGCAATTTAGGGAGACCTTAGCAACTTAGAAAAACACTGTTTCAAAATAAAAATGGCTGGAGGTCTAGCTTGGAGGAAGAATGCCCCTGGGTTTAACATCCACTACCAAAAAAGAAAAGTCTAACCCTATGGCAAATACCTATATCAACAAAAGTTAAACCAGGGAAAAGCTATCAAGACAACTGATTGAGCAAGACTCTAGAAAAAAGCAGGATTCATCAGAATAGAACAAAACTAGATGTTGTTATTCTATAGCAGCACAAACTTTTCAGTGGAAAGAGTTAAAGTTAAAATAAAGTTAACCCTTTGCTGACAATTTGAGAAAGTACTTTATTAATGCCTCTTTCAGTTTAACAAACAAAAAAAGCTTCACACTGTGAATTCCATATGAAAGCTTCACTACTATTGGTTCCAAGGCCAAAAACATTACATTTGAAAGTCACTGACTTTGACTATAATTGAAATTAGAATCTTTTCTAGTTATAGAAGACGAGGCACACCTGGAGCCCCAAGGGGGCAGTCCTGCTATGTTTTAGACCGGTTTTACGATCAAAGAACTTGCTGGGCTAGGAGAAATATAGAAAGCTAAAGTCTCATCCACACCCAGTCACTTGTTAATTCTATGTTCTGAGGCAACTACACATCCAAATCTTCAGTTATTTGTGTCATGCAGTACAGATCTCAATTAGATGCCAAAAGATGAAATGAGAAGGCTCTGGTCCTGGGATACATTAAACCTTTTGAGACAAGCTTTAATCCGCAAAAGAAAGTCAGGAAGCACCAATTCTGAGATAAGTCCTTCTGTGACAAGAATAATCCAATAGATATCCCTAGGATTTCTCCCTCAGCTCTCTGGGCATACATTACAAAAATCAATTTTAGAAGTTGCTAGTGTGTTTTCTCAAAAATCCTCTTGATTGAATTCACAGCTCCAGCACAGAAAGTTAATTGGATTCAGAAGAGAATTGGCATATAAGGGGACCTAAAAGAGAGGTAAACAAGAATGTAGCATCTAAAATCCTTGTTCTATGGTTATTTTAAACAGTCTTAATCCCCCCAAAAATAAAGTTACCCCAAGTAAGATTTTAATGTCTGGTTTCTTATAAGACTAAAGAAGTTGAGTTAATCAGGCAGATCTTTTTACTTAAGAACAGAATGACAAGAAACCAGATTTAGATGTTGAAACTTAATTCCACCTATGAATAAAATAGAGTAGAAGAAAATTAAAGGTGCCTGGATGAAGTATTCTGTCTGCCAAATTATTCTACTAGTACACACTTCCAGTTATTTGCTTGACTATATTACAAAATGTGCATATTTCATCTGGACCAAGGACAAAGTAAAATTGGCCCTGTGCTGTAACTCATGGTTATGAAACAACTATTACTCAACTCCACTGCCAATTCCCAAAGACCAGGGGCTGGCAGGTACTAGTAGAAAACAGAAAAAAAGGAAAAAAAAATAAACTGGAGAAAGAGATATAGTACATAACCAAAGACCAAAGCAATTTTGAATGCTTAGCAATTCTAGGTAAATCTGATTCATTATATTCTATAAACAAACTGTCATTTGCACATATCAGTTTTTTTTTCTCCTTAAACCAGTGGATCTCAAACTTGACATCAGAATCTGAATGCTTTGGTATAACAATAGATTTCTGTGCCCTATCCCTATATCCTTCCTATTGGATTTAGTTGGGCTGGAGTGGGAGCCAGACATCCATACCTTAAGCAAAGGAAAAAAGTATCCACAAGGTATTCTAAAGCATATCAAAGTTTGAAAGCCAAATACATAAATCTTTACTTTTTAAGAACTGAGATTATGATCTTTCAGAAGAGAAAATCCATATTTTAAAAATTATGTTTCACTAAATATGTGAAAAAATGTTCATCATCATTTGTAATCAGGGAAATGCAAATCAAAACTACAATGAGATTCCATCTAGCTCCAGTTAGAATGACAAGCATCAAGAATACAAACAATAATAAATGCTGGTAAGGATGGGGAAAAAGGAACTTTTATACACTGTTGGTGGGATGTTGGTGGGACTGTAAATTAGTGCAGCCACTACGGAGATCAGTGTGGAGATTCCTCAGAAAACTGAGAATGGATTCACCATATGATCCAGCTATACCACTCCTGGGTATCTTTCCAAAGGAACTGAAGTCAGAGTATTATAGTAATACATACATATCCATGTTTATAGCAGTACAATTCACACCAACAGATGAATGGATCACAAAATTATGGGATATACACACAAAGGGATTCTGCTCAGCAATAAAGAAGAACAAAATTATATCATCTGCAGGAAAGTGGAATAGACCTGGAGATTATTATGTTAAGTGAGATTAGCCAGTCACAGAAAGTGAAGGTTCATATGTTTTCTCTCATATGTGGAAGCTAGGGAGTAATTGGGATATGAGAAAGACTTTAGATAATGGAGGAGAAACCCCAGTGGAATGATGGAGGTCTAGGGGATGTTGAGTGGGGGGAGAATTAATGAAGGAAACACTTCCACTGATGTTATGTACATATGTGAGAATACCAATGCCAATCTCAGTATCCTGTGTGGGGAAGGGGAAGGAGTGGGGAGAGAGCTGAGGGAAGGCTCACCAAGTGCTCTGAACTACATTATGATATGAGACTATAACACACCAATAAAAGTATACTTAAAAATAGTAGTTTCTAAGGAAACAATTATGTAATTATTTACTTCCATGATTCTGTCTAATTCAATCTGTTTAGTGTTGGTAAGAATGTATCAGGTAGTATATACACACACATGCACACACACACACACACACACACACAAAGAGCAGAGTAATGTGGGTAATCCATATAAGGTATTTCCTCTACAATTTATAGAACTCCAAAATATTATCAATAATATGATAATATAACATGATGATATGAAATAATAATGAATTCAGTGAATATTCACTGAGAGGTGATATGGAATGTCATAGAGTAAACAGAAGTGTGAGGCGTGAGTGGTGCTTTCCTGTGATGAATAAAGATAGGAAGGGAAAGGGTGTCTATCGTGTAACAGAATCTCAGCACATATTATTTCACTGAATTCTTATGTAAGACACCCCTGAGACTAAAGTCGGCATGTTCTTTTTAGAGCTGAGGATACTGAAGCTCAAGGACATTTTGTGCTGTGCTGAGTCATGCTGCTAGTAAGCAGCAGAATGAGAATTTAAACCAAATCTGGCTGGTTCTCAACTCTGTTTGTGCTTTTTGTGATGGTGCATTAGTGGAGAAAACCAAGTCATACAGTCATCCCTCAAATTTTTCAGTTGACCCTTGATGGAAATGCAAGAGTATGAAAGAATTGCTGAGAGCTGAAATAATTCTTCCTCCGAACATACAGCACCTTTTATCAAGTTCACCAGGGATATATATGACTTTGACTAGATCACAAGACAGACAGGCCATGGTAACAAGAAGTGCATTGACTCAACTGTATTGTTTAATGGCTTTGCTGCAGCACTGTGACTCACAGTTCTGTTTCGAGTATTGAATTGCTGAGCTTTCCTGAAACTTGGCTGAAGTCTACCATTAAATTAAGTAAACATATTTTTCCATGAGAAATAGAGGGGTAGGTTTGGATTTGGGCATGTTAAATACAACTTTGGGTTAAATATAAATTTGAGGAGCCATGATAAGGCATTAAATCTATGTGTAGTTTCTGCCTCTGATAAGGCATTGACTCCCTTGGAGATATCATTCATCATTCAACACAGAAAGGGCAAAGCAAATTATTCCAATCTTTTTTAATATCATGAAGGTAGTACAGCCTTATTAAAATTAAACAATTTTAAATGCAAGATTTCCTATAATTCTTCCCACAAACCCTAGAAATGTTGATTCTTTATTATCTACAAATTATTGATTTCTTTGCTCTCCATATGCCACAAAGATAAAGTCAGACTTTTAGAAAAAAATGGAATAGCCTTTATCCATGAATATTCATGTGAAAAGAACCCCTCACCCTTGCCTACCCATCATAGTGGATCATCGAATTATTTACCCATGACTGAGTAATAACTTAGCCCAAAACTTAAGGGTCCAAAATAACAAATATGTATTTAATCTTTTCTGTGGATCAAATATTTGAGAATGGCTTAGTGGGTGGTTCTGATTTGGGTTCTGCCATAATTAAGATGTTGGCCAGACAACAGTCATTTGAAGAGTTGACAGGGACTGGGGCTGGAGAAAGCAACTCTAAGCTCACTCTCATGGCTGTTAGCTGGAGGCCTTAGTTCCTCACCAGATGGCTCATGCTATAAGGCTGCTTGAGTGTTCATGCATGGCAGCTGTTTCCCCCAGAGGAAATAATACAAGACAAAGAGAAGCAAGGAGAAAGCCACAATGCCAACATGACTTAGTCTTGGACGTTACACACCATCACTTCTGTCATATGCTATTCATGAGAAGTGAGTCTATAAGTTCTGCCCACACTGAAAAAGAAAGAAATTGGCAGAGCATGGTGGCACATGCCTGTAATCCCAGTACTTGGGAGGCTGAGAGAAGATCACAGATTTGAGGCCAGCCTCAATGACTTAGTGAAACCCTCAGATATTTATCCAGACCCTATTTCAAAATAAAAAATAAAAATGGCTAGGGGTGTAACTTGGTGGTAGAATGCCCCTGGGTTCAATCCTCAGTAACACACACACACACACACACACACACACACACACACACACACACACACACAAAAGCGAGAGAGAGAGACAGAGACAGAGACAGAGACAGACAGAAAGTAAGCTCCACCTGTGAAAGAAGGAACGCCAAACAATTTATGAACTTATTTTAAAACCATCACAACCATTGAAGTGAAAAATTAGTGTGATTTCCCATGAGACAGAGTTCCTGTTAAATACTAGTGATGGTGTCTTGTAATTACTAGGTGACTGATGAGTTACTTAGTAAGAAAACAGAACAATGGTGACCTACTGTAGCATGTGGGGAACCAGTTTTATGCAAAGGTAGCCACCCAGATCAATATCAGGTGAGCTATCCCAAAGGTTATGAAACAGAAAGGCTCAAAGACCAAAATATGATCCTTGGATCATGCATAGTTTATTAAATCAATTTAAAACACAGAATGAGAAAGAGGAAAAGTTGGGGTAACCTGATACATCAGTGTAGTATACAAGCAGGGTAGAAAGACCACACAACTACATCCCTACAGTTTTCGGATGTACATATTCTGTGTCTGTCTGTCTGCCTGTCTCTCTCTCTCTCTCTCTCTCGTCTCTCTCCTTACCACCTCCCCTTATTTCTGCTACATCATGTTACATTAATGTGGTAGTCATAAAACTATGTAAACTGGGTATGGTGGCCTGTAATCCCAGTACTTGGGAGGCTGGGACAAGAGGATCACAGGTTTGAGAGCAGCATGCAATAATGTAGCAAGTCCCTTTTTCAAAATAAAATAAAAGGGCTTGGGGCACCCAAGTGATAGGGCACCCCTAGGTTTTATCTCCAGTACCACAAAAAACAATGTACTGTGGGCTCTCATCCCACACATGGGAGATTTCTGGAATCAATAGCACATACTTGCTTTGTTGGGGAGATGCAGAGACAAGTACACTTGGACAGATGTGGTTCATGCACAGGTTGGCTAAACTTTTATTATATTAATTTGTTTTTCTTGGATGTGAATACACAATTATATCCTACTATATATCATCAACGGGTAACCAATTTAGGAGCTACATAACTCTCAGCCTAGAGCTAGCATGATCATGACTTGTCTTAGTCTTTCCACCACTTTCTATTCATAAAAATACTCTATTATATTATATATTCCATTTAGTCTACCTCTTAGCATATCATATAGGTTACTCATTTACTACTTACTTTTAAAACCTCATATAAAACTGCCTACCACATGAGTTACATAATTGCTAAACTTTAACACATCCTATAAATTCTGCCTATATCTTATAAGCTTCTAGCCTACTTATAATTTATTTATTTATTTATTTATTTATTTATTTATTTATTTATTTATTTATTTATTTACGGTACTGGGGATTGAACCGAGGGGCATTGTACTTGTAAGCTACCGCCCCAGCCCTATTTTTATTCTTTATTTTTGAAACAGGGTCTCACTAAGTGGCAGAAGGCCTCATTAAGTAGCTGAGGCTGGCCTTGAACCTGCAATCCTCCTGTCTCAGCCTCCCAAGTACTGGGATTATAAGCATGCACCACCATGACTGGCTCTATTTACTATTTATACTTAGCATTTTTATGACTTTCATCTATTCCATTTAGTTTTCTTTCCTATAGCAGAATTAAATTATTGAATTATAACAGAGAGATGTATTCTCAAATCATACCATAAAACCATATTTTTTACCATCTCTTGAAGCAGAGAAAACCCTTCACTAATTTAGGAAACTTTTTTTCTTAATATGCATTTGCATGCATGATCTCTAAAAGAAATAGATATTAGCATTTAAAAGAAATGATTAGGTCACTGAGTAATGGAACCACATAGCTAGCAGCTTGCTTGGTCATTAGTAGATCTCCATCCACACACATCCCCCACCCCACCCCCACACAGCACACATACACATACACACTACTCTTTGAGCAACCAGTGACAAGCGTCAAAGTCTACCCAGAAGAAGCAGGAAACCTAGTTAAGCTTGGGTTCTTTGGAAACAGATGCTGTGATAGTCTGGGGTACAAGATGCTTATTAGGGATCAACATGTTTGAAAGGATGGGGAACAGAAGGAGGTAAACTACACTGCATGCCCAATACAAACTACTTCAATCCAATAGGGATCTCTGAAGATAGGGTTGCTCATTAGAGTTGTCCAACATCAAGCAAAAACAGGGCTTTTATTTCTCTGCCTCATTTTAGTTCTTGGATGTGGACTGTCCCACAGATGAGGTAGGCTCTAAAGACTGACACCTGGAGGCTGCCTGTTAACTGTGCTCCTCATAGTCAGGTAGCACATTCAGGTTGTATGTGTGTCTAACACAGAGTCAGATAGCTCTTTTCCTATGAGATAGGATGCAGTTTTCCTGGCAGGGAAGAAAGAGTGTTAAGACTGAGAGATTTGAAAGAAGGTATTTGTGGAAAGTAGAGATCAAACCTGAGGATTTAAAAAAAAAGCCAATTGAGATTAAGGGAAGCCTGATGAGATGGCACATACCTGTAATCCTAGCTACTCAGGAGGTTGAGGCAGGAGTATCACAAGTTTGAGACCAGCCTGGGCAAATGAAAAATAGAAAGGGCTGGAGATATAACTCAGTTTTAGAGTGCTTTCCTAGCATACCTGATGCCCAGGATTCCATCCTCAACACCACCAAAAAAAGAGCTAAGGGGATCTGGAGAAGTGTAGCCCTCTGCAATGGAAAAGGTGTATCCTTGGGTGCATGTCTTGGGGGATGGAAGGGAAGCCAAATGCTGCTAGAACTTTAATTTGTATCTCTCCTCTCTATCTGTCTTTGAGGTTTTTTCTACTCCTGGGGATTGAACTCAGGAGTACTCTACCCCTGAGCTACATCCCTGACTCTTTTTTTTTATTTAGAGATGCTAAGTTGACCAGACTGGCCTCAAACCTGCTATCATCCTGCCTCAGCCCAAACACTTGGGATTACAGACATGAGTCACCATACCCAACTGTATATGTTTTTTCTAAAACAGCTTAATATCTTAAGGAACAGGTGCAGAAACAGGGTAGTAAGAGGAAAGGGGTCTGGTATATACTATCCTTATTCCTTGTCCCACTTCTCATGGAGAAGGAACATCTGCTGGCTGAGTGAGCCACATCTCTGAGAAAGAACACAGTGATGATTTCCAGTCCTGGAAAGCTTCACAACAGTTAAGCCAGAGGCAGCAGGAAGAACCAAGGTGATGAGAGAATTGTTCTGGAAGGAACATACACAGAAAAAAATAAAAGTTTAGATTATGTTTATAGATTAACAAATGACAGCTCTGAGAAAGAGGGGAGAGAAGCCTGGCACCATTGCACACATCAGTGATCTCAGTACTTGGGTAGCTGTGACAGTAAGATCACAGGTTTGAGGTCAGCTTCAGCAATGTTGGAAGACTCTCAGCCTCAGCAACTCAGAGAGGCTGTGTTTCAAAATTTAAAAAATACAAGTAAAAAGTGTCCCTGTGTTCATTTGGAAGGAAGGAAGGGAGGGAAGGGAAGGGAAGGGAAGGGAAGGGAAGGGAAGGGAAGGGAAGGGAAGGGAAGGGAAGGGAAGGGAAGGGGAGGGGAGGGGAGGAGAATTCCAGCAAAATTCCTGATTTACTTACAAACTTCTAACATTGTAGAATAAAGAATCTTTTTCTGAAAAGTTTGCCTAGTGTTAACCTAAAAGGCAAGTTGAGGCACACCAAGTATGAGAAAAAGGAGTCTATCTGAGCCAATATAAGGATGATCAACTGGGGAAATGAATTCTAGGAACCAAAAATTAGCATTCTCCCAATGGCATCAGAGGAGTGTGGATTTTTATAGTTTTTTTTAAAAGGACAAAGTATGTGCATATGTAGAAATACCAATACCAATCTCAATACCTTATACATAGAAGGGGGGAGTGGGGAGGGAGTTGGGGTAAAACTAACCAAGTATTATGTGCATGTATGTCACTATCACTAGGAACTACGATATGATATGAGATTATAATGCACCAATGAAAGTATAAAAAAGAACAAAGAAAGAGGTTACAGCAAACTTGTTACAAATGCATTGGGTGACAACAATACAGGACATGATTGGTGGTCAGTCACTTATGTACTTATGTTACTTACACATTCCAGGCAAGGGTTGCAATAACTGAGGTTATTTATTATCTTTATGGCTTAGAGAGCCTGTAGAAGCCTGCCATGCTAGATCAGAATGAGCTACATGACTGAGATCTCATGCCTCATTTTCCTCTGGATTAAAGAATTTTGTGATCTCATTTCAATTTGTGTGTGTGTGTGTGTGTGTGTGTGACATTTTAAGTGCTTTCTTACTAGGAAACAGAATGTAATACTCTCTCTTTTTGTTTTCTTTTCTTTCTTCTTTCCTTTCTTTTTTTCTTTTTTGTTTGTTTGTTTCTTGCAGTACTGAATATTGAACCTAGGACCTCACCCATGCCCAGCAAGCTCTCTACCATTGAACTACATCTCCAACCCTTTTTAAATTTTATTTTGAGACAGTGTCTCACCAAATTTTCCTCCTACCTCAGCCTCCCAAGTAGCTGGGATTGTAGGTGTGTGCCACTGTGCCCAGCAAAACCAGAATATAGTTCTAACATAAATTCTGAATTTTTCAGTTCAGTCATGGATGCTTGTCAATGGTGGGTAGGTTTTTCAGGAAATAGTAACAGATAAACCCTAACATCTCAATGGCTTAATTCAACAAAAGATTATTTTTACTTACATTTAAAATCAGCACCCGTGTCACAGAAGCTCCACCATCTTGAGACTATACCATTCCAAAAAAAACCCACTTCTGCACAAAACTCATTATTCAGAATCTAGTTACATAGCTGGAAGCTTAACAGGAGAGAATTCTGAGATTATAATCTTCCCATGTATCCTAATGTTACCAAATTAAATGAGCCAGTTGCAGTGGTGATCACCTGTAAACCCTGTACTTGGGAGGCTGAGACAGGAGGATCACAGGTTTAAGGCTAGCACAGGGACCCTTAGTGAAACACTGGGGTTTGTTGAGCACAAGGTATTATTTCTGGTACAATGAGGAGGAGCTGTCTATATGGTTCTGCAAAAAAGTTCAGATTTTAAAACCCCCTTCTCATTTGCTCTTATTTTGTGGTGCTAGGGACTGAACCCAGGGCTTTGCATATGATAGGCAAGTGCTCTACCTCTGAACCCACATCCCCAACCCCATCAGTTGCTCTTATTTTTATAAGGTTAAATAATCCTAGATTTGGAACTGCCAACACAGAACAACTACTTTTGGGAATAGCACATTAAATCACACTTTTGAGATAAATTGTGTCCAGAAATTATTGCCTCAGATTACTTATGAACCTTGAAACTGTTGGGGTATAAACATGATAAGTACAACTGAAAAATTATGCTAATATGTTCAGGACCAAATATTTTAGAAAGCCTTCACCAGTGTAAGGCAATGAAAATCAATGGAGGACTGGTTCTCTATCAAAACAAGAAGCAAGATAAGCATATTGCCATATTCTCCCTGGAAAAGTAAAATAAAGCAGCTCCTTGGGGTTGTTCCTGTGGATTATTTCTCTTAAAAATTATGAATAAACAATGTTTCCAGTACATTCATGCCATCTAAACTCATAGGTAAATACTGCATCAGAATATCTTGTATTCATTCCATCTCTTTCTTAATTCAATAAAAATCTAATTCATTAGCAGACAGATACCACAAATTGCCATTCCATCTCTCTTACTTCAATAAAACCATAAAACTATGATTCATTGGCAGACAGGTTGCCTTCTTGAAATGAGCAGATTATTTACTTTCACTCTACAAATATTTATTGAACACATAATAAGTGTGAAAAAGGTTTCCTCTAGAGATATAACAGTGATCAAAACAGAAAAGCTCCCTGTCCACTTAGAGTTTACATTGTAGTGAATAAAGACAGATGAACAGATAATTCAGGAAAATAAGAAGTGCATCAGAAGGTTGTAAGTACTACAAAGAAAAACAAAACAAGAAAGAAGGATGCGATTTAACACGGGGCTTGTCATTGCTCAGAAAACTAAGTGGGAATTGGGGTCTTAGGGAATAGGAAATAAGGGATGGGCTTCTTATGGGAACCATCATAAACAGATAAAGGTCACAATAAGATTATTCTTGATTCTCTCAAAAGAGATAGTAGTAGTAGGGTTTTAATGGGAGAGCAGGGCAGGGGTGGGTGTGGGAGTGGGGGTGGGTGGAGGTCTGCCAATGGGGGTACAAAGACTGAGGAACAGATTATTGTAACCAGAGGATGTAGAGTTCTGGAACTCTCTCCATACTCTTGCTTGCCAATTGATTTATCTGTTTTTCCTGTGAAATTATGAATTATTTGAAGACAGGAATTGTGTCTACCTATAGGGATTCAATAAATGTTAGATGAATAAATCTCTATGAAATATATTTAATTAATTAATTCATTCATTCATTCACTTATCTTTGTGTGTGTGGTACTGGGGATTGAACCCAGGAGCATTCTAACACTGAGATATACCCCCATCCCTTTTATTGTTTTATTCTGAAACAGGGTCTCATTAAATTGCTGAGGTTGGCTTCAAGTTAGCAATTTTCTGTCTCAACCTCCCAAGTACTGGATTACAGGCATGCATCACCATTCCCGGATTGAAATGTATTTTTATTTTTAGTGTGTGTGTGTGTGTGTGTGTGTGTGTGTGTGTGTGTGTCCATGTGCACACACCTGTGTTACTGAGGATTGAACCCAGGGGCATTCTACCTCTGAACCATACCTCCAGTCAATTTTTATTTGTTGTTTTGAAAGTCTTCCTAGATTGCTGAAATCTTGCAGTCTTCCTAAGTTGCTAAACTTGCAATCTTCCTGTTTCAACCTTACAGGCATGTGCCATCATGCTCAGCTTGAAATGCATTTATTTATTTATTTATTTATTTATTTAATTTTGCGGTACTGGGGATTGAACCCAGGGGCATTCTACCTCCAAGCTACACCCTCAGCCCTATCTTTTTTTTATTCTTTATTTTAAAACAGGGTCTCACTAAGCTTCGGAGGGCCTCACTAAGTAGCTGAGGCTGGCCGTGAACCCAGATCCTCCTGTCTCAGCCTCCCAAGTACTGGTATTACAAGCATGCACCACCACGCCTGGCCTGAAATGCATTTTAAATGTTATGATATTAGTAATCTGCGAGAGTAGTTTGGTGGTACCTTTATGGTTCAACTTGGGTAGGCTGAACTACATTTTCCAAAATTCTATTTCTTGTACATTTTTGGTTAGGGTCAGCCACAAGAGAGATTGATGGGAGGTTTGGAGCATAGAAAGGAAGTGCCAGCAATTTTGTAGCTCACACATGTTGCCAAACTGGTGATTTACTCATTGGTATGAGATACTGTTATGGTTTGGAACTGGAATGTCCCCTAAAGTTTCTTGTGTGGGGCTTTGGGAAAGTGATTGGATCGAGAGAGCTCTGATCTCATAAATGAATTAATCCATTGATGGCTGAATGGACTATTTTTGGGAGGTGTGTCCTAGTTGGAGGAAATAGGTCACTGGGGTGTATCCTTGGTTTATCTTTCTTTCCCCTTCTCTCTCCTCTCTCTCCTCTCCTCTCCTCTCCTCTCTTCTCTTCTCTCTCTCTCTCTTCTCTCTTCTCTCTTCTCTCTTCCTCCTGGCTGCCATCAGGTAAACATCTTTCTTCCACCACACCTGTCTTAGTCAGCATTCTAACTGCTATAATCCAAAGACATTCCCACATAACTTAGAGGAAGGAAGATTTACTTACTTGCTCACGGTTTCCTTAGAGATTTTGGGTTCAGTCCATGTGAGACCAGGGACCATGGATTTCAGGGCATGGAGGTGGGAATCAGAGAAAAGGAGAGCACAAGGCTTTTTCTCACATCATGGAGGCTAAAAGCAAGAGGAGGAGGAGGAACCAATATATAATCCCCAAGGCCACACCCCCAGGGACCTTCCTTATCAACCAAGCCTTGCTTCCAACATTGCTACATTGTTTCCAGGAGGGCTATGGGGCATTCCAAATCCAAAACATTATAACACCCTTTTGCCATGATGTTGTGCCTCACCTCAGGCCCAAAGTAATGGAGCCAGCCAGCCATGAACTGAAACCATGGGCCAACATAAATCTTTCCTCCTCTAAGTTGTTCTTGACAGTTATTTTGGTCACAGTGATGAAATATTGAGTAACATAGGTATATCAATGTAAAATAACTCTGATTTAAATAAGAAAGTTATTTATTATGAATCACATATGAGTTATCATGAACCAGGGAACTAAGATTCAAGTTACCCTGAATGATGTGTCACAAAGTGAATGAGATTACATGAACTTTTATAGCCAAACAACAAAGAAAGTCATAAATTAATACATTCAACAAATACATTGCCAGGCATGGTGGCACACACCTGTAATCTCAGTACTTGTGAGGCTGAGACAGGAGAATCACAGGTTCAAGACCAGCCTTAGCAACTTAGTGAGGCCCTCAGGAGCTTAAAGAAACCCTGTTTCCAAATGAAAAATAAAATAGGGCTGGGGATAAAACTCAAAGGTAGAATATCACCAAGTTCAATCCCCAACACCAGAGAGAGAGAGAGAGAGAGAGAGAGAGAGAGAGAGAGAGAGAGAGAGGAGAGAGAGAGAGAGAAAGAAACAAAGAAACAAAGAAAGAAAGAAAGAGAGAGAGAAAAATGACTATTTTTTCTACAGCATCTAACATAGTCCAAGAGAATTTTGGCACTGGGCATGTAACATTCCATCTCTTCACATTACAATGTTCTACTCAGCTGAAGTCAAACAGTTTGCAGGATCTTTAATACAGATGCAGCTTCTACAAAGAATTTCAGCTTCACAGGTTGTAGTTGGAGCTGCAACTCCACTTTCCCCTATCTTCCTTCAACTTCCCAGTTCCTGAGACAGGGGTGTATTTAATCCCATGGTGAAGTAGAATACCCACACCATGAAGATTAGAGGCAACAAAAACCAACAGGGATTTCAGTCTGTCCTTGTGGGGTTTCAGCTAGAATTTTCTCTTCTCCACTTTACTGTTATTTTCCCTTCCCGACAGCCTGCCCTGTTGACTTCACATTCTATATCATATACAAAAATATGTGTACACACACACACACACACACACACATACACACATTTCTTTATGGTTTTGTTACCAACCTAAGATTCTTGGATCCAGAGATATAAAAATGAATAATGGACCTGGGAAGAATTTAAACACAGGCAAGGCCTTATTAAGGGACTCCTTCTGGAGTCAGAAGTGAGACAGCACATGGGGGACTGAGACTCCAGGCTAGCTCAAGCAAAAAGAAAAAAAAACAAAGGGGAATAGCCTTCATGGCATTTATAGGCAGGAACTTTTTTTTTTTTTGAGGTACTGGGAATTGAATCCAGAAGAATTCTACCTCTGATCTACTACGCTCCCAGCCCTATTTTTATATTTTATTTTGAAACATGGTTGGATAAATTGCTCAGACTGTTCTTGAACCTGTGATTCTCCTGTCTTGGCCTTCCAAGTACTGGGATTACAGGCATGCACATCATACTCAGCCAGGACTTTGGTTTCTTGATGTTATCGTATGTAGAGGTGAATTCTCAATTATGCCTGCACTCTTCTTCTTCATGCTTCTACATGAATTACATGTCTCATACCCCATATTAAGTCTTCACCTAGTTGTGTACATCTTACTAGGCTAATAAGGTAACTGTTACTTTGGTGACTATGTATTTGCCCCTCAATACTGGAATTGCTCTTATTATCTTGGATACTCTCTGATATTATTTTCAGAATCATACATTGGCCAGAACTAGATAGCCAGGGGGCTTATGTTTTCTTTCATATATGCAAAGTAGAGAGAAAATAGGAAAAAAGGGACTTCAGATAAAGGAGAGAGATCAGTAAAATAGTGGAAGAGGATGAGGGCTGAGATGGGGAGGGAGAAAAGAAGGTCGGCAGTAGGAAACTGATTAAATAATGCTACATTCATATGTGAAGGTATCACTACCAATCTCAAGAAGGGCGGGGCAAGATGGGATATGGAAGGAAACACGAGTGATGTGTGCATATATAAATGCATCTCTCTGAATCTCACCATGTTGTATAATTACAATGCACCAATAACATTATATAAAAAGAATAGTGCAGACTGCTTTGTCTGGTTCTCACTGACATGTCTGCAGACCACATAGTCTCAGAAGCCTCTCATGTCCCGGCATGTTATATCATTCTAATAGCCTTGAAAACTAGTTCATCTTTTAACTTCTAATATTCTAGCATGGCTATCAATTCCATAAGATGAGAGCTAGGTTGGCTGTCTTATTTCCCCTAAGAGGTTTTATTCCTCAGTTCTAAGGGTAGCCTGTTTTACATGGGAATCCCTGTGTCAGTTTTGTCTTTTTAATTAAACCATAGTGGATACAAATACTTTAATTATTAACATTCTCAGAGAGTTAAAAGAAAATATTGCATCCATGAGACAAGATTAGGATACTATAACAGAAGGAACATTCAGAAAATAACCCAAATCCTGGCACATTGGTGCATACCTGCAGTCCCAGCTACTCAGAAGCCTGAAGTGGAAGGATGGCTTGAACCCAAAAATTCAAGTTCAGCCTGGGCAGCACAGCAAGAGCCTGTATCAAAATAAAACAAAACAAATGAAAAAATTATTAGAACTGGTTAAATTTGTTGGAGATGGGCATGATGGTACATGCCTGTAATCCCAATAGTTGGGAGGCTGAGTGAGGCAGGAGAATGACAGATTTGAGGCAAGCCTCAACAACATAGTGAGACTCTCAGCAATCTAGTGATTCCCTGTTTCAAAATAAAAAAATAATAAATGGATAAATAGTAGATTGAAGGTAGAATGCCCCTGGGTTCAAAACCCAATACCGCACAATTTTTTTTTTTTGTCTAAAAGCTGCCTCCATACATACAAAATCATAACTTAATATGTACCACACTGCAACTTGTTTGTTCTTGTAACAGGTAACTGAGTCTCAGCCGATCATAGCAGCTGAGCTTTCATCCAATCACAGGCTGAAAACTGCTCAGACATGTCCAACTAAGTCAAACACCAAATTGTGACCAATCAAGCTATTTCTGTATATCACTTCCTTTTTTATATAAATACTGCTTGTCCACATTGCTGGGTGGAGCTCTATGAACTTTCCTGTTACATAGTGCTGCCAAATTCAGGAATTGTTTCTTTGCTCAAATAAATACTTCTAAGTTTAATTTGTCTAATGTTTTTCTTTCCTGAGAACTCACAAACATGATAGCAAAAATTGTTTAAATTAATAGCAGGTTTGGAAAATATAGATAAAGAAATCTCAGAAATTAAAGGAGGAAGATTATGTCTTCTACTTTACACTATTTTTTTGCTTTACTTAAATTTTTTTAGATATTTCTGTATTTTATTTATTTATTTTTATTCATTAAAATTTTTTATAATGTGCTTTTACTGGTGAATTTCTTGTTGTTTTGCCAATGCTGCAGGGGAACCCACATACCTGTATTTGTTCTCTGACCCTTCTTGCTTGCTTGCTCTGATGAAGCCAGATGCCATGTTATGAATTGTGCTATAAAGAGGTCTATATGATAGGAGACTGAGAATAGCCTCAAGCCAACAGACAGAAAGGAAGTAAGGACCTCAGTCTCACAGCCCACCAAGAACTGAGTCTTGCCAATGAGTACATGAGTGAGCTTGGAAGTGGCTCCTCCTCTAGCACAGCCTTGAGATGACAGCAGCCTTAATACCTTGATTGCAGCCTCATATGAGAATCTGAGCCATAGGCACCCAACTAGGCCACATTCTGATTACTGACCCCTAGACATTGGGAGATAATTTAATGTTTGTTGTTTCAAGCTTCAAAGTTTTAGGGTAATTTTTAATGCAGCAATAGATGACTAATACACTGTTGGTGAGTGTTCATTATTCTAAAATCAGTTGCTCTCTAGCTGGGCATGGTAGCACATGCCTGTAATCCCGGTACTAGGGAGGCTATGACAAAAGGATCACAGATTTGATGACATCCTTAGCAACCTAGAAAGATTCTCAGAATCCTAGCCAGACACTGCTTCAAAACAAAACAAAAAATTAAAAAGGGCTGGGGGGTATAGCTCAGAGGTAGAATGCCTCTAGGTTCAATTCCCAGTACCATGAAAATAAAATAAAATAAATTGATCTTTATTCAAAATGTGTAGCATAATCACTCATTACAGATGTGCATCTCAATGGAACATGTACAGGTTAGGTGGAAAGCATTATATTTTTACATTATTGTAAATGATGTAAACTTTGTTCTACTCTCTCTGCCTGCCTAAACATATCATGGAGTAAACTTAGCAGTGACCAGCAAGACATTCTCAGAAGAGAAAGACAGGTTTCTATAGGTCTGGGACTAACACTAGAATCCAAAGAACATGAGAATCTGAAATCTAAAAAAAAAAAAGAAAAAAGAAAAAAGAAAAGAAAAGGCGGCCGGGCGTGGTGGTGCACGCTTGTAATCCCAGCATTCGGGAGGCTGAGACCGGAGGATCCGGGTTCGAGGCCAGCCTCAGCTACCTAGTGAGGCCCTCCGCAACTTAGTGAGACTTGGTTTCAAAATAAAAGAATAAAAAATAGGGCTGGGGGCGTAGCTCGGAGGTAGAAGGCCCCTGAGTTCAATCCCCAGTACCGCAAAAAAAAAAAAAAAGAAAGAAAAGGCTTTCCTGAGAAGTTTTAAAAGTGAATAACTTAAACTGTGATATATTAAGATACTTAACCCTAGGTGAATTATGTAATTCTTATTGCTATGTTAAATATGAGTGTATGTAAGACTGCCTTACTGTGAGTTGTAAATCACTGCAAAAGGACAAGGCCCTCCAGTGAATTAACCTTAATTCTGAGATTCTTCTTTTGCTGTATTTTTTAAGGGAAATATGTCAATATGCCAAGTTATGGCATATTTAAAATGCCAAGTACATATGTTGGTCTTACTTTCCTTCTCATTACATTTGCATAGTATATGCACCTGCCATGTAATTAGTAATTATATTTATTTCCATGAAAGCAATGACAATTGTACTTAGATAGTGATTTAAGAATTTTGGTTTGGAAAATATTTGTCACATAGAACTGCTTTTGTAGTTTTGAAATAGAGATTTTATGTTGTCATGAATTTTTCATACATATTTTGAGTTTTAAAATATTGATCATAGGATCACAAGTTTGAGGCTAGCCTCAAGAACGTAGTGAAATCTTGTTTCAAAATAAAAAGAATGGGGGTATATCTCAGAAATAGAATGCCCCTGGGCTTCATCCCCAGTATCAAAAATATATGTATTGATGATAGGGAAAAATGAAGAGGATGAAATGAAATGTATTGTTGAGAGTCAAAGAAACTAGTAGTCTTAAGAGTAGAAAGCTTCCCCATGTTATATTTGGAGTAAGTTCCACCAATATCATGCAATGCTTACTTGGTATTGATCTTTTCAGTATTTATCTTCTTGCTTCAATTATTTTCCTTTCTGAGATGGAGAAAATAAGCAAATGAAATGTGTATAAACAATTTTATGAAAATAAAATAAGTTGACTTCAATTATTTAAATTTCTTAAACAAGGGAGGGCTATTATACTAGGTTTGGAAAATGGAAGAACTGACTAAAGCAATTAGGAGGCATGATTATTAAAAGAAGAGCATATTGTGTTTTTCTGGAAAAAAGCGTTTTGCAGTGCCAAGGATTGAACCAAGGTCCTATGCACATGGCAGACAAGTACTCTACCATTTAGCTACCTCCCCAGCCCTTTTAAATTTTATTTTAATTTAATTTTAACTAAGTTGCCCAGGCTGGTCCTAAACTTGAGATCCTCCTGCCTCAGCCTCTACAGTAGCTGGGATTACAGGCATGCCCCTCTGCACTCAGATGTTTTGTTTTCCCTGAAATGTAACTTATCTATTAATACTCAACTATTTAGGTAGGCAGTGATGGTATTAACCAGGAAATTGGTCACTTGACTTCATGTCTGGAGCTCTTTTATTCTTTCCTGAAAGGGCATGAGAAGAAGAATGCCAAAGAAATGTCTACCAATACATAAGGAATAGCAATGCATTTTCCCCACCTTCTCTTCAGTTACTTAAAACAAGGTTTATACAGGGCCTAGGGCCAGTGGTGTAGTTCAGTGGTAGAGCACTTGCCTAGCATGCTTGAGGCCCTGGGTTCCATCCCTGGCAACACACACACACACACACACACACACACACACACACACACACACTCACACCTCATGCACTAAACCCCATGAAGTTTATTCGCATTAAAAAACCTGCAAACTATCAGCCGGGCGTGGTGGCGCACGCTTGTAATCCCAGCATTCGGGAGGCTGAGACTGGAGGATCCGGGTTCGAGGCCAGCCTCAGCTACCTAGTGAGGCACTCCGCAACTTAGTGAGACTCGGTTTCAAAATAAAGAATAAAAAAATAGGGCTGGGGGTATAGCTCGGAGGTAGAATGCCCCTGAGTTCAATCCCCAATACCGAAAAAAAAAAAAAACCTGCAAACTATCACTCTGAATTTTTGCATGTACAATTCTAAAACATTTCATTCAAGTACGGTGGCCTATGAGGCTCATCGCAGACGACGTGGGAACAATGTCATGAATCTTACACTGTACAGGGGATATAGATAATTAAACAAATGATTTAATAAAATACTGCATTATTTACAGAGGAATCAAGTAGTCATTTGGAGCTTGGCATGGTGACATGGGGACGTATGCTGGTATTCCCAGTACTTGGGAGGCTGAGACTGGAGGACCCAGGTTCACGGCCAGACTCAGCTACTTAGTGAGACCCTGTTTCAAAATAAAGAATAAAAAATAGTTATCAATTTGTACCTAACAAAGATGTATGCTTACAATGCATGCATAATTTAAAAAAAAGAACATAGATATCAATTTTGTCAAAATTAAAAAAAAATAGGACTGGGGATATAGCTCGGAGGTAAAATGTCCCTTGGTTCAATCTCCAGTACTGAAAAAAAAAAAGTAGGCATTTGGTTTCAAATAAGAAATTTGAAAGTGTGAACTTACAAGGGAGCCCTAAATTAGTGAAGACAATCAGATAAGACTTCCTACACAAAGTGGTTTTTTAGCCAGGTAAAAGAGGATGTCACAAGCAGGGCTTACTGATGCATTGATACATGCTGCCGGGGTCCAGCCCTCGAGGCAGTGGGGTCGGGGGTCCTTCGACAGGTGTGGATTGAGAGGAGGTGGTGAGAATACGCTCACACCTAATGCAGTGAAAAAGCATATCTGTTTTGTTGTTGTTGTTGTTAGTAGCTGTTTTATACTATTTTTTTTGCATGAGGCATATAGAACAGGAATTTCCACAGACCTGTTCCTCCAAAGGTTATCCTCAACCAGTCAAGGTTACAACACATATATAAAAATTCTTTTAGTACATAAAAATTCTTAAAAATACAACACATATATAAAAATTCTTTTCCATTAGTTTAAATCTTTACTATTTGTTTAGCTCCTTTAAGCAGTGTTCTTATCTTTATCTCAGGTAGCTAGAGGGTTAATGTATCCTATAAAATTCCAGGGAGACAAGATGGGAGTGGGCAAAAGACTATTTGTAGTAACTATTTAGATAAACTTGCAAAGCCTGTTTCTTGACTAATGCTTGTAAGAGGTTAATGAATTCTTTATATGGGTTTGTCTTGAAGTACTGCTTTTTCAGCTAATATTAAGAGATCACTATCCACCGGCCACATGTTTCTAAGAAATTTTCCTTTATAATTAATGTAAAAGAAAAACCCAAAGCACCCAAAGTTTCCAGAATATAATAATGCAAATTGGGATATGCCACACATTCCTTCTTTTGGAATCGTCTGCCTTGCAGAACTCCAGCGGATGGAACCTTGCTCAAGATCCAGCTATCAAGGAGCTGTGGCAACATGCCAGTAATCCCAGATTACCTGCTGGGAGGAGACTGAGACAAAAGGATCATGAGTTCATGACCAGCCTTGGAAACTTATCTAGACCCTGTCTCAAAATAAATTTTTTTAAAAGGACTGAGGATGTAGCTCTGTGCTACAGCACTTGTCTAGCATATGCAAAGCCCTGGATTCAATCCCTAGTACTGCAAAAATAAATAAATAAAGCCACTAATTAAGACAATGAAGGAAAGCTGAGGGTATATCTCAGTGGTAGATAATGTGCTTAGCAAATGTGAGGTCCTGGCTTCAATCTCCAGTATTACACACACACACACACACACACACACACACACACACACACACACACACGTAATATTGGAGGTATAAGAGCAGTTATGCAGGTATAGGAAAAATAAAAATATTTTTTTTCTTCAACAGTCATAGGTTTAGTTGGAATGGACCCCTGTAACAAAAGACATATAAACAAGAGAAAAGTTTATTAACATGTATATTTTATATATACATAGGAGACACCCAAGTAGTTCTCAAACGGGTAGCTTTAAATTCCAGCCTATAAAGCGTTTTTAAAAAGAGTAAATTTTTATAAAAATGAAAAGATAAATTCAAAGGATTTTGAGTCCTTAAGAGAAAAGACACACATTTATTAATGTGCACAGGGGTGAAAAATCACAGCATGAGAGTCACACACAAAATATGAGATTCAAAGGAGGGATAGATAGTTGATAGCCTACTTCATGTAGGAGAAGGAGACCTTAAAGAGTCTTAAACTTGGGAAGGCAAATAATTGATAGATAAAGGCTAGTTAATAAAGCTTGTTATCTAGACTCCTTTGGGACCATGTCCAAGCCAGTAAGGGCCCAAAGTTGTCTCTAGTGGTTAATCTTTGTTCTTCTTGGTAAAGAAGGGGGAAGGATACTTTCAGACTTTTTTTTCTTTTTGCAGTACTGGGGATTTTAACCCAGGGTTGTTTTATCTCTGAGCTATGCCCTTATCCTTTTTTGCTTTTTATTTTGAAACCAGATCTTGCTAAATTACCACATGCTGCTGGCATAGAATCCGTGATCTTCCTGCCTCAACCTCCCAAGTACTGGGATTATAGGTGTGTGCCACCTCTTGGCCAATCTTAGGGGCATCATTTTCCAAGCCCCTACATTGGTAAAAGAAGCCAGAGGCAAAAATGAGTTCACCCACTCAGAGGACATGGAGTGAGAATAAAGGACATAGAGAGCAGAATACTGCTCAACAAAAACATCCAGAAACAGGTAGAAGAAAAGAGTCAGCAAGAACTGCTAGAAAAGCAGAACAAAATCCCAGAGTGCTGTGTGTTTGAACTGAAGGGAAATAACTTCAACAAGAGAGGGAATGTGGGGTGCTGACGAAAACCAAATAAAATGAGACAACTGAGAAATGTTAATTAGATTAGCAACAAGCTGCTCATTGATAAACCTGGCAAAGCCAGTTGGAGCAGAATGGCAATGGCAGGATGTAGATTGCTAAGGAGTAGGAGCTGAATTGGGAGAAGCATCTAATATAGACAACTCACTCAAGTAGTTTGGCTGTGAAAGAGGGTTGAGAGAGCTACAGATTGAGGAAGCAAGAAAAGGAAAATGAATTGAATAAACAGTAGGTGAAGTAGAATGGAACCAAAGAGATTTCTTTTTTTCTTTGTTTTTAAATTATTGTTATTTTTATTTTTATACTTTTATTGTTGCATTGTAGCCTCCCATCATCATGCAGTTCATAGTAATAGTGACACGCATGCACACAGCACTTGGGGGCTTTCTGCCAGCTTCCTCCCCATCTCCCCCCTTCCACATACAGGGTACTGAGATTGACACTGCTATTCTCACCTACGTACAGAATGTCAGTGGAAGTGATTCCTTGATTGAATATCTCTTTCTCCTCACCTCCCTGGCTCCACTGAAGGTTCTCCTCCATTATCTAAAGTCTCTCTGGTGTCCAGATTACTCCCTAGAGTAATATGAGAGAAAATGTATAACCCTTCACTTTCTGTGACTGGCTAATCTCACTTAACATTCGCCAAGTCTATCCATTTTCCTAAAAATGGCACTATTTTGTTCTTCTTGATTGCTGAGTATAATTCCATTGTTTATATATCCCATAATACACAACAGCCAAATTATGGAATCAAGGTAGGTGTCCATCAACAGATGAATGGATTTGCTCTGTTTTAATGGGAGAAAGGTGAGAAAATTTACATTTTGATGGAAAGGGGAGTGTAGAAAAGTGGATTAAAAATAAAAGCAGAAGGGCTGGGGTGTAGCTTAGTGGTAGAGTGCTCGCCTAATATGCAGACCACAAACCCATTATATAATTCGCTGGGAAACCCTGTCTATTCTTGTATTTTTCTTCCAAAACAGGTTTGGAATTTGACTGCTATTTTCATCTCCACTGCCTCAACCTTGATTCAAGGCACTAGTACTTTTTCCTGAACTGATGCAGTAGCCTCCCAGTTGGTCTTCTCCTATCTACCCTGGTTCCTTTCTATCCATACTCCACACAGCAGCCATAACATAAATCAGATCATTATAATCTCCTACTTAAAACTTCCCAAATTCCCAACTGCTCAGAAATAAAATAAAAAATCCTCACCTACAGAACACTCTCTTGCCCACCTACAGGGGACGAACAATGACTTTTTTTCAATCTTTATAAATTCTTGGTTGGAATTCACAAAAGACAGATTAACAAGAGAAAAGCAAACAAGTTTATTGATGGATGTAATGCACATCACTTAGGAGAAATCACAAAAAAAGTAATTCAAAGCAGTGAATTAGAACTCCACTTGCATACCATCTTCAACAAAAAACAATAAATTTGTAGAGAAATACAAGAACAAAGAGAAGAAGTTTTAGGCTTCCAAGGGCAAGAAACTGTTGGAAGGTAAATATATGGGAAGACTCTACTGGAGTAAGTTTTCTTGTGCCATTTTTATTTTATTATTTATTTATTTATTTATTTATTTATTTATTTATTTATTTATTTATTTATTTATTTATTTTGTGGTACTGGGGATTGAACTCAGGGGCATTCTACCGCTGAGCTATACCCCCAGCCCTATTTTTTTTTCTTTATTTTGAATCCGGGTCTAAGTTGCGGAGTGCCTCACTAAGTAGCTGAGGCTGGCCACGAACCCGGATCCTCCGGTCTCAGCCTCCCAAATGCTGGGATTACAAGCGTGCGCCACCACGCCCGGCTTGGTGCCATTTTTAACTGGTAAGAGTCTCAAGTTGTTTCCAGCAAAGGAGAATTTTGTTATTATCCCATCTGTATTACTATTATTATTAAAACAATATTGCCTTTAGGCAGAAAAAGAGGAGGCTAGAAAGTTCTTCCTCCATTTTCTGCTTTTTTTAAAAAAATAAATTTTTAACTAGTATGTAAAAAGTAAATATTAATGGGGTAGCATGTAATACTTTGATGCACATATACAATTTGCTACTTCTTAAATTTTTTTTTTATTTGGTGGTACAAGCTATACTCCAGCCCTTTTAATTTTTTGTTTTGAAACAGGGTCTTGCTAAGTTGATGAGTCTCTCTATGTTGCTGAAGCTGGTCATTGAATCTGTGATCCTCCTGTCTCAGCCTCCCAGGTACTAGGATTGCAGGTGTGTGCCACTATGTCCAGCTAATTTGCTGATTCTTTTTTTTTTTCTATTTTTTATTTTTTATTTTTTTAGCATGGAATTTTATACATTTCTTGGGTACAACAGGGTTAATCACATATTTTTGTTGGGTACAAGCTAGTACAGGTAAAGACATCCATGCACATATTTCTCATTAACCCTTCCCCAATTCCCACCCACCCTCCCCCTATCTCCTGGTCAGTTTAGTGATTGACTTTGATGTGATCTTGTAAGT